>OZ024725.1:14465999-14643108 GCA_964016875.1 Fallopia convolvulus
AACCTAATTATTATCCAAATTCACAATTTAACCTTTCGATTCAATCATAAACATGAACATTGCCTTAACTTTCATCAAGGAATCGATAGCAAATAAGAGGATAAAGGGTAGAGATTAAAAAGAGATGGTTTAATCAAAGATTCATGCTTTAATCATGCACAACTTGTCGGGTTTCACCCCAACCCTAGAAAAGTAGAATACTCATGATCCATGGCATAATCAACAATCATAGACCAAAGAGAAGACATAATTCAAATCCAAACAAACTTCAACTAAAAGAAAACTTACAAATCTCAAGCAAACCTCCAAGTCTCTCTTAATTGTCCAAGAGCTTGGAATCAAATTTAACCTAGAAAACCAACTTGCAACTTGTTTCGTTTTCCACAAAATAACGTCTCCTCCAAAGCCTCTAAAAACGTCCCCACCCCCTAAAATAAAACCCTAGAGATCCTTATATAGTGGTAGGAAAATCCTCATAAGGAAACTAAATTCTATCCTAAAAAGGCTCATAAATAAAACATTTACTAAACCTAACTTAAGGCGCAAGTTTCATTCTCGCCGCACACGGAAGTGGTCGTCACCGACCTAGTGTAGGTCGTCTCAGACCATAGGTAGCACTTGGTTTCTTCATTTCTTCGCTCAAAACTCGCTCCAAAGCTTGGTTCTCCTTCAATGTTCCTTCTTTAATCGCTCTTGGCCTTCTAAAACTTCCTTTAGCTCCTTCTTAAAGCATCTTCATCTTGAAATCTTCACCTTGGAATCATCAAATCTTCAAATGCACCGACTCTTGTCCTTCTATCAACATCACCACAAGACAATTCTAACGCCACCTCCTAAAAAGCTTGAAAAATCGGGACATCTCCTCCTCAACGCTTCAAATACCTACAAAACATTAAACAAACTTATGTAGACTCCATATCTTAAGATAATATGAAAACCTACACAAATGACTCAAGACAACACAACAAACCTAGAAAAGACTCAATCCTAGCTACAAAACTAACCACAAAAACCAACTAAAAAAGTGTGACATCAGGAACTTTCTATGCTAGACCTGTGTTCCTTAGAAATACTTGGACAAAGCACGTTAGTTCCCATATGGTGTTTGTCATTATCAAAACTGGAGAGCAGTCTCGTTGTTCCGATGTTTAGAACCAGAGGTCCCAACACCGTCCCAACAGAGGTGCATGGCCTAATGAAGTAGACTCGGCTGCGCTGCTGAAAGAGGTTACACAGGTTGACGACGTTGAAAGTGGTCCCTTTGCCACTAATTCAATGTCTGCTGAGAGAAAAGTTCTCTTCACTTGGGTTATTAGTAACTTAATTCCTAGGAAACAAAAGAGGAGTACGGCCATGATCCAAGACATTCTTGTCATGGATAATATTCTTCAAAAGGAAGCAGTTAATCTTGCTCGATTGGTGCTTCTACACATGGAATCTGTGAAGGATAATCACACACATGCTCTCCCATACTGTTCTGTTTTCAGGAAAGTGCTCCTCTATCATGAGGTTTATGAGGCTGAGAAATAAGTGGCGTACGTTCGCCTCCTGAATTCTGACATTGTTCGCAAGATGGGCTATAAGCTGATTAATGATCAATGGGTGTCAACGGATGCAGGCAAGGATGTGGTTTTCGATGTTGAGATGGAAGATGCTGAGTTGGGCATCCATGCTATGGGAAGGGAAGGTGAGCAACATGGTGCTATTATGAAGATGTTAGTTGATCTCCAATGTCAAAACCAGGATTTGCTTGAGAAAGTTGGCCAACTCCCGCATGATCAATCTGCGCTGAAAACTGATGTTCGTGACTTATCTGTTGCGCTCGATGATCTGATTAAGTCAGTGACTTAGCTTGAGTAGCTGGCATCCAGTTCCCTTTATTTTCCATTGCACATCTACTATCTCAAAAAAACATCTCTTCGGTTTCATCTATGTGTTTTTTGCTTTCTCTATGTTGCATGGTTCAACTATTTTTTTGCTGTGGTTTCGTATGTACGTTGGATAATTTTTTTTATTTACCCTCTTTTGATTATCTCTTTGTGCATGATTATTTAGAGCTGTTATTTTTGATGATGCCAAAAGGGGGAAAAGGTTGGGGGTAGATAAAATAATGGGAATATTTATGCTGAATTACATGTGGGTTATCCAACTTAGGGTGAACTTTTGGCAAACTTGAATATTATTGCATATCTTGTTCGAGATTTGGTATTGCTTTGATTATACAAGATAGAAGAGTTTGTCACCATCAAAAAGGGGGAATTTGTTAGAAAAGCTGGGGGCTTTGATTTTGATGGTTCCAAACGTCTGTCACGTGAACGACCTCGAGTCTTTGAAAAGAGTCGCCAACGTCAGTTAGGTCGTTGACGTGTGTTGAAGGCAGATCTCGGAGATCTTGGAGACGCGTGAGATCTTGGTAGTTTGGATAGTATATTCTTGTTTTAGGAAAGATCTCATGTATATTATATTGTAAGCCGATTATTGCCTTTGTCCAAAGCTGATTTTATTGTAATCCTTTTATATGCTTAAGATGATTTTGTAAAGATAATAGAAATAATATCTTGCCATAACCGAATGGGAAGATATTATTCTCTCTTATCTGACCTATTTTGTGTGTATTTAATCTAAGGTTTTAGGTTAGATAGAGCACGAACTCATTCTCTAATTTGTGCTAAGAAATAAACGAGAGTTAGAGAGAAAGATGTAGGCTTTTGCTAGATTGAGTGCGTGTTGTAGTTACTGAGTTCACAACGAGTTCTAGAGTGCTTAGGAAGTAGGTCTAGATCCAGGGTGTTCGTGTAATTAATCCAAAAGATCAATAAAGCAAGTTACGACTTTTAATCCTTCCAATTTGGATCCAGGGTGTTCCGTTGCTCTTGGGAACTTTAGCTTCACCGTCGTCGAGATTGGACACTAGCCGTCGGGGACTTCTCTTCTTCTTTCTTTCTTTCTCTGGGAGTATGTGTGAGTTTTGGGAGAAGTGCTTGAACCTAGCACTATTCATTTAGCTTTATACTCGGTTGTACTTGGGCTTCAGTCGCATCTTTCATGTTGTCCGAAATGCCCTTTGCTTGCAGCCCAAGTGTGCAATCTTCACATGTGACTACGATTTGAACTAGGTCAACTTCTTGAATTAATCGGACCGTTGGATCACTTGTGACAGTCTGCTCATCAGATTGTTCCTTCGTTCTGTCCAAGACAAGATCCCGCGATTTGCGCTGAACGGTCTTTGTCTTCACATGTGAGTTCCCATGTGATGGGAACTGTCTTCTTCAGAGTTCCTTTGAGAGAAACTCTTCAGCGTGTATGCTTGTGTTCTTTTGTCATTCATGGAAGTTCCCATAGCATGGGAACTTTCTATGCTAGACTTGTGTTCCTTAGAAATACTTGGACAAAGCACGTTAGTTCCCATATGGTGTTTGTCATTATCAAAACTGGAGAACAGTCTCGTTGTTCCGATGTTTAGAACCAGAGGTCCCAACACCGTCCCAACAATTTCCCTTTTTTTGATGATGACAAACCCATCACAAAATAAGCAAGTATTTCAAAGCATGATATGCAGGATGAGTTCCTAAGGAAGTTCCTAGGGAGCCACTTCATGTGAAACACTGAGTTCGTACTTAGCTTTTTATGCAATTGTTCCCCCTTAGCTTAAGCATATTTTGTGATATATTTTCAACTTACTCATCTCGCATTTTTTGTCTTTCTCCCTTTTGACATCATCGAAAACAAAGAACAAACAATAAGGGAAGAAAGGAACACGCAATCATACTAAAAACCATTCATTACTTAAGCAAACTATGTACATAGGAACAAAAGAAATAATATTTGTGGGAACATTGGGGATAAGGGAAAAAGGGAAGAAAAGATCATGGGCTTGGTGGGAACAGGGCATCACTGATTCGTGTCAAGACTCGTATAAGCTTTTCTTGGTCCCTTGCCATCTTGTCGAGAGTGTTGGCAATGTGCATCAACACTTGAGTGTTCCCATCCTCAGCGCAGTCACCAGATGCCAGCCTTTCTTGTTCCTCCACTGGCTCAGAGTGACGCATTTTCTGGACCATAGAAATGTCCAGTTCCCTGCCGATGGTGACCTCTTCTTTGGAGGTGTCGTAGAGGCCCTCTCTGATCATGAGTTTCTTGATCAGGCCAGCGCAAGGAAGGGAATGAGACTTGGAAGCCATGCACTTCTCCATGTGCCCTAGAATTATTTGTGGGAGATTGATGGGCTTTTTTCAGGAGAAAGTGGTAGAGGAGAATGGCATCATGGATGTTGATTGTAAGGCGCTTCTCCTGGCGGGGGATCACCACGTTGATGATGAACTGATGGGCCAGCTTAGCAATGAGGGACAGGTGATGGGTCGATGTGCCAGTGGTGGGAACACGACCCTCATAGATTGTATTGTAGATCACCTCGCTATTGTAGTCGCCCCAATTCTTGGTGGGCAATTCCTGGAGGCCCTAGACAGGGACCTGTAGTTGAAGGCGAATGGTGGAGGTTGTGAAGATGAAGTCATCACCATTGAGGGAGAGAGTTCCCTTGGTTCCATTGTCGTGGACGACAAAGTTGTTGTAGAAGATGCGCACCTGAGAGGGATCCACAGTCACTGCCTCGTTACAGATGTGTTCCCATCCCTGGGCCTTGATTAGTTCCCACAGTTGCCCGAGCTCTTGTTCGGTGAGTTGTTCTTCGGAGAGGATGAGAGGGGGAAGGAGCCTTCGATTTTCAGAGACATGCACCTTCTTAGGACCGGTTCCCTTCCCTTTCTTTTTCGTGTTCCCCCTGGAGACCGTAGTCTTTCCTTTCTGCTGAGGGGGATCAGCCGCTTCAAGCAACATAGGAGAGTTCCTTTCCTCTGGGACTTGTGCCGACACCACTAGTTGGTGTCCTGGAGTTGGGATACCAGCATGCTCTTTGGCAGCAGTAGCCTCCTCTTGTTCCTCAGCGTCATCGCTGGAGGTCCCTTCATCTTTAGAGGAGGTCAACCCTGTTTCCTCCTCGTCATCTTCTTGATGATGGTTGATTTGCCCAGCACCGTCAGTTGGTGATGGGTTCCCTTCTTCCTGGAGCTTGCTCCCTTATCTTGCGGAATGCCCTGTGAGTGCACCTCGGAATTCTTCCTCGAGTGCTTTGAGTTGGGCCTCTTCTTCCGCAGTTCCCATGACTATGGGAGTCTGCTCCTTGGCCTTCTTGCCGAGGACGACGGCGATTGGAAGATCGTCGTCATCAGAGTCGAGGTTTAGGACTTTTTGGGCCGAAGGAGGGGGAGAAGGAAGTTTGAGTGTGGAGGGAGAAGAGGGGGGATGAGGAGAATTTTGTGGAGTTGGATTTTTGGGGGTGGAGAAGGAGGAGGGTTGTTTGATGCCTTGGGACTAGAGGTCCCAGAGGCGGTTTTTGGATTGTGAGAAGGGGACTTGGCAATGGGGGAGGTGGGTGGTGGAGGTGTGTTTTGTTTAGAAGAGGGGAGGGAAGTAGGGGTTCCCTCGGGTATGGAAGGAAGGGAAGAGGAGGGTGTGGAGGTGGGAGCGTTGAGGTTAGAGTTCCCAAAGTCTGAGGGCTCTGGTAGAGAAGCGGTTTGAGCAGGAGGTGGTGGAGGTTGACATTGGGATTGTGAGTGCCCAAAATCGGAAGGAGGGGAGAAATGAGTTGAGGTTTTTCGACGCATGAGTTGGTTTAGAGTAGTTGAGATACTCATCGAATTTGAAGAAGGGTTTCTTCTTTTCGGAGTAAAGAGAGGAGGAAGAGATCTCAGAGTGTTTGCGTTTGGATGAGGAGGATTGTTTGGATTTGGAAGGGTCTTTGGAGGAGTGTTTGGATTTGTGGGAGTATTTGGATTTTTTGGGTTTTGATTTTTCGTGTTTTGAGGGTGGTTCGGATCCGAAACTGTCAACGATGACAGTTCTGGAGGAGACGGCGGTGACTGGTTGAGGAGATGGAAGAGTTTGGGAGGAAGTGGCGGTGGAGGAGGGCATTGCAAGGGTTTGCACTGCCGGAGGGGGCATGAGAGGGCTCACATAATTGTAGAGCCCTGCGATTAGGACATCGTGAAGGACAGGGTCCTGTTCTTTCTCGATGTCGTCTAACATGGAGAGGAAGAAGGTGCGAGGGTTTTTGTGGATCCACTCTTTGATTTCATCGAATAAGTGGGTTGAAGCCATGGGAAGTTTTGGAAGTAGAGAGGTTTTGGAAGTTTGCTCGAATTGGGTGAATGGGAAGTTGCAGAAATGAGAGTGTTGCAGAGAAGAATGAGGGAGAAGGGCCCAAAAATGGCAAAGGGGGGTTTTATGTGGGAGAAGGAGACGAGGGTAGAAAAGGAAAGAGTGGTAGCCTCGATAACCGTTGGCCAATGAATGCAGAGGAGCGGTTCGGCTTCCGTAGCATGCCTCTGACACGCGTCGTTTTCTTCCTAGGGAAGTCTTTTGATTTTTGAATACTTGTCCCAAAACGCCTCAGGGTTTGACACATTTCCCATTTTCCCAAGCGACGTTTTAGCTTCTTTAGAAAGTAGTGTTCCCTTGCTTGTGCACACCAGTTCCCATGATCTTGTGAAAAGGTCATATTGAGTGGAGAGGTTCAGGGAACTCACACTCAATTTTCTTTGTGAGGCTAGGAACTCAAAGAAGAGCCAGAAAATTGCAACTCGATAAAGGGATAAAGAGTTTTGACTCATGAGAAGCGTTTGTATGGTCCTTAGCTTAGGGTTGGTTTTATGATCAACCGTCATAGTGGCTTATAGAGAGGGTTAAGCGGAACTCTAGTTGATCATTTTGGGCCAAAAAGAAATAATGTTTCTCTATACATATCAAGCTCTAGACTAGTAATATGGCAAAATGAAAGCAATGAGTTCTACAGTTCCCTATCATGCATTTCTAGTTAGACTAGTCAAGCATCGAGGGAGAGACAAGCATGGACTTGATTAGTTTAGAGTTATCATCCCTAGAAGCATTCGAAAACGCTGGTAGGGATGTCTGTCTAAAGCTTTGGTAAGAATGTTCGCAATTTGCTCTTCCGTTCTACAGTGTTCCATAGAGATGTTCCCATTCTCAACATTGTGACGTCGGAAATGATGTATAATGTCTATATGCTTGGTCCTAGAGTGATGTACATGATTTTTGGATATATTGATGGCACTAGTATTATCACAGAGTATAGGAACTGGGCCAAAAGACATACCGTAATCCTGGAGTTGAGACTTGAGCCATAGAACTTGGGAACAACATGATACGGCAGCCACATATTCTGCTTCAGCTGTGGAGAGTGCCACTGAGTTTTGCTTCTTGGATCCCCAGTAGACTAGGCATGATCCTAGGAACTGGGCCATACCAGATTTGCTCTTTCTATCAACCAAGTGCCCTGCAAAGTCTGCATCTGTGTATGCAATGAGCTCAAGGGAACTGTTCCTTGGATACCAAAGGCATAAGTTATCGTTCAGTTTGAGATACCTGAAAATCCTCTTCACCTCTTTCAGGTGTGATTCCTTAGGGTTAGGTTGAAAACGAGCACAAATACATACGGAGAACATGATATCAGGTCTACTAGTAGTCAAGTATAGAAGGGACTCGATCATACCTCGATAATTTCTTTGGTCCACACTTATACTTGTTTCATCCGCATTGAGTCTTGAGTTTGGTGAGATGGGAGTGTCAATGGGCCTGGAGTGTTCCATCCCATACTTCACGAGCATTTCTCTAATGTATTTCTGTTGATGAATCTTTGTTCCCTCCTTTGTTTGAGAGATTTGGAGTCCCAAGAAGAACGTGAGTTCCCCTATGAGACTCATCTCAAATTCACTGCTCATGAGGTTCTTAAATTTCTCTACAAGAATCTTGTTAGTTGCTCCAAAAACAATATCATCAACATGTACTTGTACAATCAAGATATCTTTAGACTCTTTCTTTAGGAACAGGGTTTTGTCTATAGATCCTCGAGTGTATTCATGAGATAAAAGGAACTGAGCAAACCTGTCATACCATGCTCGGGGAGCTTGTTTGAGACCGTAGAGGGCCCTCTCCAGGAAGTAGACGTGGTTGGGTAGCTTCTCATCTTCGAATCCTGGGGGTTGAGCTACGTATACTTCTTCCTTGAGGTGCCCATTGAGAAAGGCTGTCTTCACATCCATCTGGTATAACTTGAATCCTTTGTGGGCTGCATAGGCTATGAGAAGACGGATGGCCTCGATCCTTGCAACTGGTGCGAAGGTCTCGTCATAGTCGATCCCCTCTTCTTGTCTGTAGCCTTTAGCAACCAAACGAGCCTTGTTCCTTGCTACGGCCCTAGTATCATCGAGCTTGTTCCGAAAGACCCATCGAGTTCCTATGATGTTCTTGTTCTTGGGCCTGGGAACTAGCCTCCACACTTTGTTCCTCTCGAATTGATGGAGTTCCTCTTGCATGGCTTGGATCCAGTCTGGATCTTTTAGGGCTTCTTTGATATTCTTTGGTTCCACCAATGAGACAAAGGTATTAAAGGCACAGAAGTTATTGAGGGGGGAACGAGTTTGTACACCTTTGTCATAGGGAGTGATGATGTTATCTATGGGGTGATCCCTCTTTTGATGGTAGTTCCTGGTTCGGATATGTGAGACACATCAACCTATTCCCTTGTCCCTTCATCAGCGTCTTGAGCCTCCTCTTCTTCACGGGAACAATTATGCTCCACTTCTTCGCTGAGTCTCTCGTCAGGATTATCTTTAGAGTTCCCTCGTTGTTCCCCCTGAACACTGGATTCTGGTACATTTTCATTTGGGGAACAAGAGAGTTCGATACATCTTGTGGTTCTTCTGTTGAGGAGGGAACTTCGAAGGAGCTTTGATTTGTGGAATTTTGATCTCCTTCGTTGTTCCCTGATTGTGGGGTATTGTTCCCACTTGGATAGTCTTCATCTCTCTTCCTTGGTACATCCTCGTTGTCTTCTTCTTCTTGTCTAACCATTTTGAACAGAGTTCCCTTTCCTTGGACCTCTGTTCCTATCTTCACATATTTTTCGTCGAAGATGACGTGAATGCTTTCCTCTATCTTCTTGGTCCTCTTGTTGTAGACCCTGTACGCCTTGCTTTGGGAAGAGTATCCCAGGAATATTCCTTCATTGTTGTGAACGAAGCATTTGCATCCAAAGGTCCTTAGATGAGAGATGTTTGGCTTTCTTCCTTTGATCAGCTCGTAGGATGTCTTTTTGATCATGGGCCTTGTCATGGATCGATTTAGAATGTAAGTAGCTGTTGAGATGGCTTCATCCCATAAACTTGGAGGAACTCCACTCTCTAGCATCATGGTCCTTGCCATGTCTTCCAAGGTTCTGTTTTTCTGTTCCACCACGCCATTTTGTTGAGGAGTGCGAGGGGCCGAGAAGTTGTGGGATACTCCATTGTTGGCACAGTATCTTAGGAACTCTGAGTTTTTGAACTCAGTCCCATGGTCAGATCTGAGTTCCTTGAGTTTGATTCCCATGCTAACTTTCGTCCTCTTGATTAGAGTCTCAAATTCTTTGAAGGTATCTGATTTTGATCTTAAGAAAAGAACCCATGTAAACCTTGAAAAATCATCAATTAAAACATACATGTACCTCTTTCCTCCTAAGCTTTCGGTGTCCATGGGACCACAGAGATCCATGTGAATTAGCTCCAAGGGCCTTGTTGTGCTGACTACCCTCTTTGGTTTGAAGGAGCTTCTGGTTTGTTTTCCACGAACACAAGCTTCACACATTTTGGCACCTTCGATGTTTATTCGAGGAAGGCCGGTGACCAAATCTTGTAAATAGAGCTTTAGGATCTGACTTATGCCTGCATGTCCCAGTCTTTTGTGCCAGAGTTCCGTTTCGTCAAGGGAACTTGCCAAGCACAGTTTCCTTGGTGGCTCAAAGTTTGTATCCACCACATAGATGTTGTTGGATCTTCTTCCCTTCAGGATGATTTTGTTAGTCTTCTTGTTGATCACCAGACACTCTCTTGAATCAAAGGTGACGATGTTGTTCCCTTGATCACATATTTGAGAGACGCTCAAGAGATTGAATCCCAGATCCTTCACCAACTAAACGTTGCTGATCTTGATTGATTTGTTGAGTAGTACTTCCCCTGTTCCTATGATTTCCCCTTTATTCTTGTTGCCAAAGGACACATGACCTCCTTCGGCCTTTGGGTGGAGTGAGGTGAGGTTGTCTTTGTTTCTAGTCATGTGGTTAGAACATCCACTGTCAATGACCCATGTGTTGTTCCCCCTCACTGCCACCTACAAGAAAAGTTAGTTTTTGAGGACCCAGGCAAGATGACTCTTGCCTGGTCCCTTCCAGGGAAGACAGTCTCAAATAGCACATAATCAACAATGTTAATGTCACGAGAGTACTTGTTATAGGCAAAGTTCCTATGATTGTTCCTTTTCGTGGGAATTCTAGCAGGCTTGTTGGCTTGTTGATTCTGCCTGGTCCAGTACTCGTGGTTTCTCTGGGCTTGGGTCTTAGCTTTGGGACAACTTTCCTTGTAGTGCCCATGATCACCACAGTTTCAGCAAGTCTTATAATATTCTCCTAGGTAGTACTTAGGATGGGGTCTTTGTATCCTGTTCCTATCCATAGTTTCTTTGTTGTACACCTTAGACCCATTTCCCTTAGCTATTTGGACATACAGCTTATGTCCAGTGTTCACAGTGTAGTAGTCTACTTTTCCATTCACTCCACTCTCCAAGACACGAATTTTCTCTTCCAGGTGTGCATTTTTCTGTTTCTCACACTGAAGTTCTAAGGCCCTATACCCATTGATCTCTTTTTCCCTCAAAGGGGACTTTCCTTTTCTAGGGCTCTTTGACTCATACCCTATTTCGTGTCTGGCAGGGACAAACTTGGTTTGGGAACTAGAGGCTTCAGAGTTCCCTTTTGCTTTACTTAGGTTTTGTAGAAGGGTGTTCTCATCACTCTCTAGAGTCTTAAGCTCTTTTTCAAGATCTACGATGTGTGACACATAGGACTGAAGTTTTTCAAGAAGGGACACACAGTTGGGACATGGCTCAAGACCAACCAGTTCAGCATTGGTGTGTTCCGATTTTTCCAACTTCTTTTGCAATTTAATGTTACCTTTAACAAGGCTTGAAAGAATTTTTAGCAACTCAGGTTTTTCATAATTATTCAAGGAAGCAAGAACGGATTCAGTAGTTACCTCACTGGGTTGTTCCCTAGTGGTGTCTCCTATGGCCATTGCGCACATGTCGGGGGATGCCCAAGATTCAGGATCTTCGTCCTCGTCATCGTCCCAGGTGGCGATGTAGGCCTTCTTCCCTTGCTTACGATCGTCAGTTCCCAGCGGGCACTCCTTCGCGAAGTGTCCCTTTTTGTAGCACTTGTAGCATGTGACGTCCGAGAGGTCCTTCTCAGCAGGTTTTCTTTGGGAACTTTGTCCTTTCTGTGAGTTCCCATTTCCCTTTTTGAACTTTCCTTTGTAGAAGGATCGAAGGGCCCTTGTTACGAGTACTAGTTCCTCATCCTCTTCTTCTTCATATTCTTCATGTTGCTCTTGAAGTGACTTGAGCATCTTTTCAAGTTTGAGGGCAATCCCTTGGTGTGCCCTCTTTTGCTCCTTGTCATCTATCTTTCTCTTCTCATGTCCCACCAGTTTTCCAAAGACCTGGTGGAGCATAAGAGTTCTGTTTTCGGGGTTCTCCTTGAACATCGTTCTTTCATTTGTCCACTCTCCAGTCAGCCCATTGAAGAGTTGTTGAACCTTCATTTTGTCAGTGACTTCCTCTTTAGTGATCCCAAGGCCAGCCATCTTGGTGCAAAGTCCCTTGAAACGGGATTGGTAACTATCAACTGACTCTCCCATTTCCATTTGGAAGTTGAAGAACTCCCTCCTTGCATTCATCTGAAGATCTTCTCGGAGGTCTGAGTTCCCAATATGCATTTGTTGAATGGCTTCCCACACTTCCTTGGTTGTGTCTAGGTTTGCCACCCTGTCGTAATCTTGCATCGACATAGCATTCTTGAGGTACTGTATGGCTTTGAAGTTGGCCTCCATGCACTTGTACTCATTTGGTCCCCATTTGGAGAGGTCATTCTCAATCGCTGGATCAATTTTGAAGTTCCCTTTCTCTATAACGCACCAAGCCTGATAGTCCTGGCTGCGCATCCAGTTCTTCATGTCGCGTTGCCAGACTTCAAATCTACCAATGATGAGCCTTGGTGGTTTGTTGTTGTTGTGACCGACTTGGGTGAGTTCGTGAGCCATTTTGAAACCTGCGATGCTAACACAAATCTAGAGCAACCTTGCTCTGATACCAATTGTTGGATCGTAACTGGTTAGCGAGAGCTTGGGAACAAGGTACTCCTAGTGATCCCAAGCTATCTCTATTCAAATATGTTGTATCCTCCTCTAAGGCAAAATCAAAAGAAGAAATTGCTAGGCAACTATTTGAGTATGAAAAATCCGATGAGGATGATGTTGTGGTAACCAAGGAGTCAAGGAAACCAAAGACTAGAGGATCTAGTGCTAAGGTTAAGAGAAAAAGAGGAAGGGAATCGACTCCAACTCCTGGCGAATCTGAGGGTGGTGACTCTGTTTTGTCCAAGAAAATTGTTAGGTGTAAAAAGAGCAAGAAGGCGCCCACTCGGTCAAGTGGACGACTTGCTACGAGTGGAAAACCTAAAAAGGGCAGTGGAGACATCAAAGGGGATGGAAGCAACATGGCAGGACGTGACTTTGTCAAGGAACTCATCATGGACGATGAGTTCATCGAGTCAACTGGTTTACAAGGTGTCTCTGAGTTGTTGTCTGTTCAAGGCTGGACTCATCTGTTTCATGATGAGGAGAGTTTCAATCCAGGGTTGGTGGAAGAGTTATACAGGTCGTTGATTGTAGAGGACAAAGAGAAGATGACCATGGGTCATTATGAGTTAAATGGTGAGAAATTCACCTTGTCGAGCATGGCATTAGCCACTCTTTTGAAAGTGCCGAACAAAGGTTTTGCAAAATATTACAGAGGTTGGTGGATCGTAACTGGTTAGCGAGAGCTTGGTAACTCGCCATCGAGGACTTCTCTTCTTCTTTCTTTCTTTCTCTCGGAGTATGTGTGAGTTTTGGGAGAAGTGCTTGAACCTAGAACTATTCATTTAGCTTTATACTCGGTTGTACTTGGGCTTCAATCGCATCTTTCATGTTGTCCGAAATGCCCTTTGCTTGCAGCCCAAGTGTACAATCTTCACATGTGACTTCGATTTGAACTAGGTCAACTTCATGAATTAATCGGACCGTTGGATCACTCGTGACAGTCTGCTCATCAGACTGTTCCTTTGTTCTGTCCAAGACAGGATCCCGCGATTTGCGCTGAACGGTCTTTGTCTTCACATGTGAGTTCCCATGTGATGGGAACTGTCTTCTTTAGAGTTCCTTTGAGAGAAACTCTTCAGCGTGTATGCTTGTGTTCTTTTGTCATTCACGGAAGTTCCCATAGCATGGGAACTGTTGAAAGGCTTTCTTGACAACAAATAAATTTATATCAAGACCCCGCTGAGTATAGCGAAGTCTGGTTCGTCCACGGGAATTAGAAGTATCTAAATCTAGTTATTAATCCTAACAAAAGAAAAAAAACAAAGCAAAACACTTAAGTAGGTGCTCGACACCGACCCATGACAGGTCGTAACCGACCAACAACTCGACACAAACGCAGAAGCAAAAACCAGAAAACTAGGAGCTCGGTCCCGACCTGAGAGGGGTCGTAACCGACCTATCCGGGTAACTAATGAACTTCAAAAAATCAAATTAAAAGAGATCTAGAGAAAAGGATCCACCACAACAAGCTATGCATGCAAACATGAATCAAAATCAACCCATAGTAATCTCATGAATGACTTTCGTCATGAATAATCAAGTAAAAATCTCAACTTTCATAAAGATCTAAACTTGCAACCCTACTTGTTTTCTAAAGGTTTTAACTTTCGTTTCAACCTAATTATTATCCAAATTCACAATTTAACCTTTCGATTCAATCATAAACATGAACATTGCCTTAACTTTCATCAAGGAATCGATAGCAAATAAGAGGATAAAGGGTAGAGATTAAAAAGAGATGGTTTAATCAAAGATTCATGCTTTAATCATGCACAACTTGTCGGGTTTCACCCCAACCCTAGAAAAGTAGAATACTCATGATCCATGGCATAATCAACAATCATAGACCAAAGAGAAGACATAATTCAAATCCAAACAAACTTCAACTAAAAGAAAACTTACAAATCTCAAGCAAAACTCCAAGTCTCTCTTAATTGTCCAAGAGCTTGGAATCAAATTTAACCTAGAAAACCAACTTGCAACTTGTTTCGTTCTCCACAAAATAACGTCTCCTCCAAAGCCTCTAAAAACGTCCCCACCCCTAAAATAAAACCCTAGAGATCCTTATATAGTGGTAGGAAAATCCTCATAAGGAAACTAAATTCTATCCTAAAAAGGCTCATAAATAAGACATTTACTAAACCTAACTTAAGGCGCAAGTTTCATTCTCGCCGCACACGGAAGTGGTCGTCACCGACCTAGTGTAGGTCGTCTCTGACCATAGGCAGCACTTGGTTTCTTCATTTCTTCGCTCAAAACTCGCTCCAAAGCTTGGTTCTCCTTCAATGTTCCTTCTTTAATCGCTCTTGGCCTTCTAAAACTTCCTTTAGCTCCTTCTTAAAGCATCTTCATCTTGAAATCTTCACTTTGGAATCATCAAATCTTCAAATGCACCGACTCTTGTCCTTCTATCAACATCACCACAAGACAATTCTAACGCCACCTCCTAAAAAGCTTGAAAAATCGGGACATCTCCTCCTCAACGCTTCAAATACCTACAAAACATTAAACAAACTTATGTAGACTCCATATCTTAAGATAATATGAAAACCTACACAAATGACTCAAGACAACACAACAAACCTAGAAAAGACTCAATCCTAGCTACAAAACTAACCACAAAAACCAACTAAAAAAGTGTGACATCAGGAACTTTCTATGCTAGACCTGTGTTCCTTAGAAATACTTGGACAAAGCACGTTAGTTCCCATATGGTGTTTGTCATTATCAAAACTGGAGAACAGTCTCGTTGTTCCGATGTTTAGAACCAGAGGTCCCAACACCGTCCCAACAGAGGTGCATGGCCTAATGAAGTAGACTCGGCTGCGCTGCTGAAAGAGGTTACACAGGTTGACGACGTTGAAAGTGGTCCCTTTGCCACTAATTCAATGTCTGCTGAGAGGAAAGTTCTCTTCACTTGGGTTATTAGTAACTTAATTCCTAGGAAACAAAAGAGGAGTACGGCCATGATCCAAGACATTCTTGTCATGGATAATATTCTTCAAACGGAAGCAGTTAATCTTGCTCGATTGGTGCTTCTACACATGGAATCTGTGAAGGATAATCACACACATGCTCTCCCATACTGTTCTGTTGTTAGGAAAGTGCTCCTTTATCATGAGGTTTATGAGGCTGAGAAATAAGTGCCGTACGTTCGCCTCCTGAATTCTGACATTGTTCGCAAGATGGGCTATAAGCTGATTAATGATCAATGGGTGTCAACGGATGCAGGCAAGGATGTGGTTTTCGATGCTGAGATGGAAGATGCTGAGTTGGGCATCCATGCTATGGGAAGGGAAGGTGAGCAACTTGGTGCTATTATGAAGATGTTAGTGGATCTCCAATGTCAAAACCAGGATTTGCTTGAGAAAGTTGGCCAACTCCCGCATGATCAATCTGCGCTGAAAACTGATGTTCGTGACTTATCTATTGCGCTCGATGATCTGATTAAGTCAGTGACTTAGCTTGAGTAGCTGGCATCCAGTTCCCTTTATTTTCCATTGCACATCTAGTATCTCAAAAAAACATCTCTTCGGTTTCATCTATGTGTTTTTTGCTTTCTCTATGTTGCATGGTTCAACTATTTTTTTGTTGTGGTTTCGTATGTACGTTGGATAATTTTTTTTATTTACCCTCTTTTGATTATCTCTTTGTGCATGATTATTTAGAGCTGTTCTTTTTGATGATGCCAAAAGGGGGAAAAGGTTGGGGGTAGATAAAATAATGGGAATATTTATGCTGAATTACATGTGGGTTATCCAACTTAGGGTGAACTTTTGGCAAACTTGAATATTATTGCATATCTTGTTCGAGATTTGGTATTGCTTTGATTATACAAGGTAGAAGAGTTTGTCACCATCAAAAAGGGGGAATTTGTTAGAAAAGCTGGAGGCTTTGATTTTGATGGTTCCAAACGTCTGTCACGTGAACGACCTCGAGTCTTTGAAAAGAGTCGCCAACGTCAGTTAGGTCGTTGACGTGTGTTGAAGGCAGATCTCGGAGATCTTGGAGAAGCGTGAGATCTTGGTAGTTTGGATAGTATATTCTTGTTTTAGGAAAGATCTCATGTATATTATATTGTAAGCCGATTATTGCCTTTGTCCTAAGCTGATTTTATTGTAATCCTTTTATATGCTTAAGATGATTTTGTAAAGATAATAGAAATAATATCTTGCCATAACCGAATGGGAAGATATTGTTCTCTCTTATCTGACCTATTTTGTGTGTATTTAATCTAAGGTTTTAGGTTAGATAGAGCACGAACTCATACTCTAATTTGTGCTAAGAAATAAACGAGAGTTAGAGAGAAAGATGTAGGCTTTTGCTAGATTGAGTGCGTGTTGTAGTTACTGAGTTCACAACGAGTTCTAGAGTGCTTAGGAAGTAGGTCTAGATCCAGGGTGTTCGTGTAATTAATCCAAAAGATCAATAAAGCAAGTTACGACTTTTAATCCTTCCAAGCGAGAACTTGGAAGGGAGTGGTTTTTACACTTGGTTGATTGAGTTAATCAAACAAGTGTTTCCACTATAAAAAACTTCATGTTCAAGTAAGTCTTTCTTGTAGTTCATTTCCACTGCATTTACTTAAGAGGTTGACGACTTAGTTGAGTTCGACAACCTAGACGTACTAACGATCCTACAGTAGTGAACACGTACGACACTAGAACATAAGAATATTCAAGATCAATTAGTCGATTGGTCAATAACACCAACTAGATTACGATTAACAACTCGTCTAAACAGAACCCTACACTTCGAACCCAATTAATCCGTTCACTAAGTCAACCAAGATATTTCATCTGAGTAAACTAATAAACCCATATTCTATTATCTACTACCACTCTAATCTCCTAACATAACCCTCTTAACTCTATCCACCACCACCACGTACCTTCTGCTTATATATATATATATATATATATATATATATATATATTACAATCACCAAAGACCCACATTCTAACACATTCTAACCCATTTCTGACCATTGAACCATTTCACCCTTCCACTAATTAGCTAATCTTATACACTAACTACTAACCAACCCAAATAACCACAAATTATAACAAGCAGACCTGTACCCAGAAATTGATCGGATCACTCACCAACCTAAAACCACTAACTAATCAAATAGCCTACTAATAAACTCTATAATAAAGCATCCACTTTAACCACCTAACTAACAACAAAAACGCCTTCTTTCTACTCGTTTTCACTAACACATTGTACTAACATTAATTTAATGCGAGATAAACAATTATATAAATATACTACCATTCCCATCTAAATATGATACTACTTAAATTAATTAGCCTATTACTTAACCACCAATGACACCCACAAAAGTAGAGGAAGAAGACAGAGGAGGCTCGGGTCAGGTTACCTCTTGACGGAAGAAAGGTGTGGTGACAACTCTGAGTTTGCAGCGACTATCTCTTAAACCCGATTTCAGAGAAGAAGGAATTCGGATGATGGTAAATATCACCGGCAGGGTACGAGCGAAGAGGCGGAGCCTCTGGATGATTGGATCGGCAATCGGGTCTATGACGAGAAACCTCGAATCGATCGTAAACGGCTTCGGCAAAGCAAAACAAAGGATCGATAATCAAAACAAAGCAATCCATGCTCGGTTGTCAATGGAGGTGCTCGACAGCCCCTCGTGATTTCATGATGGCGGCCAAAACAATCGGCGCCGGCCTCCGGTGAACCAAACACGGTAGCGGTCGTCGATGGCGAGACAAGAACAGAGGAAGGCGAGAATGTGATTATTGTTGAGGAAGAAAGAACGATGGTTCTTCAAGGGCGGCGTCTCGATTGATATAGCGAGGGTATTCGATTTATGGTATCCTAATTAGGGCTAAAGATAGATTTATATGTAACTAATTTGGATTGGATTTTTAAGGATAAGAATTCGCTTGGGGTTGAACGGAATTAATAAAAGGACATGATCAATCTCCTTGGATAGGAATACATATATATAAAATATATATACTCTATTCTATAAAACGAAGTTACTTGCTGGTCAAGAAACTCGATTGGTTGTAAACTAAGGAACTCGTTTTTTTTCCAGCCCAGACGGAAAAATGTACCCGAATATTACAGTCCTCAAGCAATAACCAAGCAATAACCAACATCTACAACACATCCTTCAAGTTTTCACCTTTGTCAAAAAGCAACATCATAGCACAAGTAGAATAAATAGACAAGTGAATTTAACGTCATTACATATATACGAGTAATACCAAGAAAAATCAATCACAATCCAACCTCACAAGGATATATGTGTTTCTCTCAACTTTCAATGTATTTAGGCTTTGAATATTAACTCTCAACTCAATCCTTAATGCAAAAAGCTACATAGTCATTGTTACTTATATCACCAATCCACCACCGGAGATGTCAAAACACATAAAACCATCAAGAGAACTTAGGCTCAATGGAAGACTTCAAAGAAGACTCCATTCGGTCGGGTTGTAAAGGGGCTTGGTATAAACATAACGGCATGAAATTATTTAGGCTGATTGATGCTAAAAATCCAGAAATTAAGACTCATAAACCTTCAACACGACTCAACCACAACTCTATCAAAATCATCCAAACTCACTAATCATGAAGAACAAATTTCCTTCTTTCAACCCTAATTTATCCCTACACTTTATTCATAAACTCTACTCTTCTTCTTTTTTCCCCTTTCCTTTTCTCTTTTTTTCCTTTTTTCAAAAGAAAAATAATAGCAATAATAGGTGCATTTTTAATAGGAGTAAAAAATCCTTTTACATAATATGAACGGCGAAAAAAATAATACCCAACCCATATAATATCAATCACAAATAATGTCTCCATAATATCTAACACTTGAACCAAATAATGTCTCACTCTACAATCATCAATATCACCAGCACTAAATCCTAATTCCCGGATAGGGGGTCGGGCTCAAATCGGCTAAGGAATAATTTTTGTGGAGCTTACAACAAAAGGCTTCAGGCCCAAATTGACTTCAAACAAAGGATAATACGTAGGGTAGGTGAGAGAGCATAAAAAGAAGAAAGCTAAAAGTAAATAAGTCCTCAATCATTTGATTTCATATGCAATGAACTAATATCTCATATACGGTTCAAGAAATAGATAACCATATTAATCCCATGAGGTAATACAAACAAGAAGAGTAACTCACTATGTGCTCAATTTCATCACAAGCTAAATTCTCACATCAAAATCATTTCAAATAGACTTAGGCTAAACCTTCCAAACATGCCATAGGGTTTACATGATCAAGTTAGTCATTAAGCTTTATCATAGGACATCTAAGTGAAGCGTTATCCAGCCTAAAACAAAAAGAAAGACAAAAAATAAAACATAAACATAAATTTTTTTTCCGACACTTTTCAAACAAAGTGTTTCCTTTTTCTCCCCACCCCATACTTAAACCACATAGTGTCCACACTAAAAAAGCACATAAAAATAAAGGGAAAAGAAAAAAGAAATCAAAAAATAAACTGAAGCTGCAAAAGTCATAAATTATTGAGGTGGAGGGTAGAACGAATAGTCAGGGTATAACTCCGTCATCCATTGCACAAAACTTGCAGCCGCCGTCTAGCGTTGGTGATACATCATCCGCTTCTCATCAAAAGCCTAACGGAGTGTCGTAATGTCATCATGCAACCATTGTTGGCTTGTTGCCACCATGTTCATCCGAGCACAGAGATCCTCATAATAGGGCGACGGTGGCTTAGAACTCGATCTACTAGTGCTCACCCCTCCAAGTATAGGGCCGACTGCTTCTTCGGGGCTCCTCCTCGCCGTTGATAATGCTGGTGGCTCCCAAACCCTCCAAACAGGTCTGGTGTAGGAACCACCAATTCTTGATGCACAACAGGGTCGTTAACGACCCTACTTCTGTTATAGAGTGGCTGCCTCTGTCTCAAACTAGGGTCGTTCGCTGGACTAATAGCCTGTGGAAAGGGCACAGGGGACCATCCGTGGACCTTCTATAGAATCTTTGCTTGAACCAGATATGGAGCATCAATAATGTTAGTTTTCTGACTAGAAAAAATGGAATTTATTTTCATTCTCAACAAGAAATAATTCATGCTTAGCAAGAAAAAAATGGAATTCGTGTTCATTCTCAACAATTAGTTCATGTCTTGTAAGTTGTAAGTCCTTTTACAACAAGTGATTATTTTACGATAGGCAGTGTTCTAAAAATCGGCCTAGGCGGCCTCCTAAACGGCCCCTAGGCGCTGGACGAGCAAGCATCGTCCCGATTTGAGCTTGGGCGGGCCTCTAGGCGGTTTAAGACCTGGACAACTTGATGGGCTGGCCTAAATGGGCCTTACAAGCTGCGCAATTGCCTCAAAGGCCCAAAACGCACAATCTGTTTATGAGATCTCCTTCCTTTTTATTACTTGCCTTATTGTGTTAATTTTCAGAGATATCCGATGTGGGACTAATAAAAATAATCACCTAATCTCCACTTCAAGCACAAGTTGCACAACGACGCAACACCATGTTCAACAGATCTCCTTCCCTTTCACAAATCTTTGGAGGACTCGAAGCTCATGACCGATGCACCTCAAACCTCAAAGGCGACGCTCATGATCGATGCAGCTCGGACCAGAGTTGCTCGAAGCGGCTCACTCCAAGCGAGCAGACCAGGGTCGCTCGTTGTGCGGTAGCAACTACCCGACTGCTCCAGCACCTATGCCCTAAAGTTCGTGATTTCAATTTGTTCATGTGATCGATCATCGATGCAGTTCATGATTTTAGTTTGTTCATGATTTCAGTTTTGTTCAATTTGTTCGTAATTTTGTTTTCCGTTCTCAAAAAAAAAAAATGTTTTCAATTTTTTCTTTTTTTTTTGTGAGTGACTTGACTACAGCAGCAAGGTAGTGAAGATGGCCAAATTGGAAATTGAAGAAGCCCAAATGTAGTGAGTGTTTTCAATATTTCTTTTTGTTTTCAATATTTTTTTTCATACATTGATGAAGAAGCCCGAAGCTTGAAGGTAGTGAAGATGGGAAACTGAAAAAGCGGTTAATTTTTTTGTAACTTTTAAGAGTAAACAAACCCTAAAAATATAAAAGATTTTTTTTTGTAAGAAAGGGTTAATTTTTTTGTTTATTGGGCCGACTATTGGCCTAATGGGCCTATTTTTTGGAAAATTAATAAGCCTTTTTAAATAAATTGAAGCATTTAAAGTTAGCCATTTTAGTGTAACTTGGACATCTTATATTTTCGTTCAAAAACTAGGAAACTGCCTAGGCGTCCGCCTAGAAGGCCGCCCAATGTTTAGGCGCTAGGCGGAAGCTCACCGCCCAGCTTCCGCCTAGCGTTTATTAGAACACTGACGATAGGGATGTAAAATGTACAAGTAATTATTTTACGATAGGAATGTAGGGCTGTAAATAAATAGTCGTTCGTGAGAAATTCGGTATTCGGCTCAATTAAATTTTATTCGTATTCAGCTTGTTTATTTAAAAACGAGTCGAACTTGAACACAATTTTAAGGCTCGAAAGATAAAGGAGTCGAACTTGAACACAATTTAGTTAGGTTAGTTCATTGCTTTAAAACCCAATTGAAACAGACAATCTTTAACCAAACAAACCGAATTGTTTTTTCCGCTGCATGAAAAACTGATCCCTAAGAAACAAGGCTTGTTTTGTTACTAACACACCCCATCCAACACTAGTTTACATAAAAAAACACATAATCGTTGAGTAATTCAAAATTAACAAAGATTTGAAGTGGAAGAACAATTAACTGAAGAGTTTCTCTTTCCCTGAACAACCAACACATAGCTATAGAAATATAAATGAAGCTAACGATGGGTTGACATCCATAGAATGAAGAAATCAATAGGTCATCACAAGCTTGGCATTCAGAGAGGCCCGATTGATCCCCTGTAATTCAATACTCCAAGTTTTGTTTCTCCTCATCAAAAAGTCTATCAAAACTCATCGTCTCGAGCACAGGTGAACGTTCAAGCAAAAAACTGATCAATGCCATTTGATGAGGAAGACTAGAAACCCATTTCAATTTGATAACGCTCAACATCTCAAGTTTGAAATCGGGTGTGCATCCTAGATCACTGAAAGATACGAGTGGAGCTTCTGATGCATCATAGTCGTCACTGCCAGCGCAATCTTGCACAAAAGTATTTCAACAAATAATGAAAACAATTCAAATAAAATTAAGATTTTAATAATTTAATCTAAAATTAGGGCAAGATCTCAACAAATAATGAAAACAATTTATAAATATATTCAATTAAAATATGGAGCATGATCTTAAAGTTTTTTTTTATAAATTACATAGTTTTATCATGATATCATATACAAATATTTTAACATTTATATCAATATTAAAACATTAATCTTTACTAAAATTATCCGTGAATATTGCAATTTAACTAGTTACCTCATGACGATATTTGTACAAACTCATAACTTCTGTAGCGAGATTACGATTCTCCTCCGAAATAATACTTTATCATCCTAGCAAATAGAGATTATAAATCCGACAATCCTTAGAATTTTTTCATAGATCAATCTTGGGAAAAAAAATTGTTGTTACACACATACCAGAATTAAAACATAAAACTGAAAAATATATGTGGGTCACCCGTTGTTGCAACTAGGAAAAGAAAATCAGAATATTCATAAAAGTTTGTGTTCTAAATTGAAAAACGAACCCTTAATTAGTAAAAAATCAGAACAATTGAACACATACAATACTTTTTTTCATTACCCTTATACCTTATACCTCCAAATGAAAACCTACCCTCTTTTCAGAACAGTAGAAAACCTACCCTCTTTTCAGAACAGTAGAACACATACAGAACAGTAGAACACATACAATACTTTTTTTTGAACAGTAGAACACCTTATACCTCCAAATGAAAACCTACCCTAAACACTCCTATACTCCACTTCTTATGTCTCCTACGCCGGTAAAAGATAGTCCTAAACACTTTTTTTCACTAATTTTGCTTAGGCGTCTTTTCAGGTTTTCACCTAACACTCTCTTTTCATTTTTCAAGATTGGATTCACCGCCTCACATTACTCTGAATCTATTTTTGCCAAGGCCTAGTGTCTGCCAGATTATTTGTATATTACATAGACCACCCTTTCGGGTTTTCAGTCTATCCTAGGATTTTATTCGCCTTTTTCCAATTTTTATGGCTCTTTTTTTAGTTCATTATAGCACATCAATAGTAATATAAATCCAACTCCCCTATACTTAGAACACACATTATCCTCAATGTAGTAAAGATAAAATAAAATAGAGGGGAAGTAGAGAAAAATACCACTACTGATTAGAAGGTGGTGGTGGTGGATACTATCGATAGTCAGGGTAAGAAGGATACTCGGGCCACATGCCCTGCAAGAACCGGGCTTGCTGTTGAAAATACTGAGTCTACTGCAGATGGTACTGATGAATACGATCCATAGAAATGGACATCTCCTCTTGACGCAATGAAAGTTTACTCATCTGTCTCAGCATATCATCTTGCCAACTCAGACCAATGGTGATGCGTTTTCTACTATGACCACCGCTGAGGAGGAGGAAGCCATCTCGATTCGATCCAACGGACCCTTGACGCGCGCCCGCGCCAAGGCCATAGATCGGGCTACGGTTTCCATCTTAAGACGAGCTAGCCAATTCGTGAGTTCGGTTCAAGACCCGCCTTCGACTATATTGATGACATCTTTGGTCCAAGACACATTTTCGGATCAATTGGAGGAGTCGGGAGTCGAGCCAAGCATTTTTGAAGGAATCACCGACGGCGCGACCAAGCCCGTGTCGAGCGCCCCCGCGCTCCAACCCTTGGTGCCCACACCGCGCCATCAGAACGCAACCAGTCCCGAGCGCGGAGGGCGCTGTGAGCGCAACTGCGCTCCCCATGGTTGTGACCGCGCCACGGCCCCAATGTATCGACTCCCTCGGGCGCGGGCTGGTGCTTGGGAGCGCGCCCGCGCTCCCTTAGGCTAGACCGCGTCCCGGTTGACGTTACTTCGAGTCTGTCCGAGCTTCTGACAAGTATACCCTCTTCTTTCTAAAAGATAAACAATTAAATATACATTTATTAAAAGATAAACACAATGTATCAAATGAAAAGAGAGAATTATTTTTGACAAGTATACCCGCTTCTTTCTTAGCTTCTGTACTTAAGATGGCTCCTCCTTTTCAACCTTCTTTTCTTCGCCCACTTGTTTCATTGCTCCTTCAAGAACAACTCCTTTGTCATACACTTTAGCAATCTCAGATTTTCACCTTCAAGTTGTTCTTCATTAGAAGCCCCCTCCTCCAGCCCAGTAAATGCATTCTCATTTGCACCTGAATTTGTTTTTTCTCCAAGTATGGTGAGATCTTCTATTTCTTCATTTGTATCAACTTCTACACTTTTATTTACTCCTTGTTCAAATTCTGTTTTTTGCTAATCTCCTCCTTCAGATTCAACCTCCTCCTTCACCTCAGATCCTAACTCACCCTCTCTTGTTTTATTTTCACCATCTTTAGATACAAAATCAGCTTCTTGTTCGGTTGACTTCACCAATTCCCCTTCTTCTAATTCCATGTCAAGAAAGTTAACGAGGGAGGAGTGAAGTCGGCTGAATATGGCTTCAACTTCTTCTTGGATGTTTCTGCTTTTGCTGCCTTCTCCAATGCATCCATAAGTTTTGGATCATTCCAAAACGGATCCTATGAGATGTCCCAGATGGTTTTCCAATCCGCAATAGGGTCAGCTGGAGTTTCTGTGGCAATTTCAAAAGGTTTAGTATCTACCATGTTTGAGAACCTCTCCATTGCCCGCCCGACAACGGTATTTTTCTCTTTCAACTGCTCCTTAATTCCTCCACAATAGTCCGAGAGCTCTGCAATGCTCTCTGCAGCTTTGCTTGCCTTTCTAGAATCCGTCTTCACAATCACCTGTTAAAACATATTATTTTAAGTTATTATGTATTCTTTGTTTAAGGATGCACTTTTCACATTTAAGAAAGCATTTTTCATATTTAAGGATGCACTTTTGCAGAAATTCAGCTTTGTTCTACACAATACACTTTTTAAGAATGAAAACTAGAATGCACTTTTTATTCTACACAATGCACTTTTTATTATACACAATGCACTATTCATACTTCACAATGCACTTTTTAAGAATAGAATCTAGAATGCAATGCTAGAATGCAAAATCTAACAGTAAGCACAATATGACACTTAGTAATCAACTCTTGTATGATCTTATTATCAGTGACACTCGCCTCATGGATCATCAACAACTATAACAAGCTATTATACAATATAGTAGGCAACTCAATAACTTTAATCCATGTGATTTCAAGTTTGCACCAAAAGGTTTAAAAATGGGATAATCCAATCCAAATCCAAGGGTCTTATAACCAGGGAAGTGATATTTCCAACTTGGAACAAATGAGTGAAATGACACTCCACACATCACTGCTCAGGAACATTTTCCAAACTAGCTAAACTGAATTATATATTCGAGTTCACATCAGTTATCACTGGATGAAAACATCTCAAATCAGTTCGAAATATAACACATAGCAAGAATACTAGTAAATTGACTAAATTCTAAAACAATGCACTTTTTATTCTACACAATGCACTTTTTATTCTACACAATGCACTTTTCATACTTTTATAATGCACTTTTCAAAATTTCACAAAGCAATGCTAGAACATGTATTTTAATTTTTGTAAGAAACGCATGCATGCACTTAATTAAGAAAATTCCTTATTTCTGTATAAACAAATTAACAATGAAATTACTAAATTCTACAAGTACTTAGATGGTTGATAAATAATGCTAGAATATGCAGTTTATAGAATTTAAATATACCTCTAACTCCGATAAATCATCACGAGGCAAATCATCATCTAAACCAGCCGTTTTAGATGTTGTCGGGCCTTTTGTAGAAATGCTAGAATTTGCTCTTGCTTCCCGTATATGTACTTCTCCGAAAGTGCCAACTTTTCTCCATTCATTGTTTTGCTTGTCAAGCAAAAGCTTCTTATTCAATCCCAAGAAGACTGGAAATCTTGATTCATGCTCTTCACCCAAAAATATGCATCTATCAGCATATATGAGCTGCAAAAATTAAGAGAGCAAGAGGTAAAGTTAAAAACATTTATTCTAGCAATAGATAAAAGATAATTGAAAAGACTAGAAAGTTATACTTACAAGGAGCAACAATATAGGTCCAAGAAATTTCCTTCCTCCTTTCTTCTTCCATTGTAAACTTCTCTCAATGAGTACTTGCCTTAGAAACTTGTACCAATCTAAGCCCCGAATCTCATCAACATTGTCAATTATAATCCTATGGTTTGCAAGTCCATTGCCTCCGCATTCAATTATTGATGACACAAATAATACAATGAAATGCCTTTGGAAGCAAATACCTCCATTGGTGCATTTCACCATCACTAGCTCAACTACCGCAGTAGTAATTAAAGCTTTTGACTTGGTGAAGTCCTCCTCATTTGTAAAAACAGTCCCTATGAATTGCTTCTTCTATTCTTGAAGCAAAGCAAGTGAATCGTTCATTTTCTCTTGTGTATCTCCTCCCCCAACAAGAGGTATTCTAAAGACCTCATGCACGACTTGATCATTGATGTAGATAATTCTATTGGTATCAAACTGTATCTCACACCTAGCTCCTTCAAAATGTTGTAGCAACCACAAATCAAGGTTGTTCGGGATATCCTTTATCTCGAAGTGGAGTAGATAGCCAAGTCCCATAGCCTTCACACTCTCTTTTTGGACATCATTTAGGGATTGCATAGCTTTTGTAAACACATCTGGCACAGTCTTAGTTACCAAACTAAGATACTTAGCCGAGATCAAGTTCCTTCCCTTCTTCTGGTTTTCGGTTTTGGGAGGGAATGTATTATTGCTTGTACCTGTTTTTAAAATCATAGAAAAAAAAGAATCTGAATACAATTAAATAGTTTTGGAATGAGACTTTCTATTTGTTAGGAATGTACTTTTCTTATGTCATTTATCAATGCATTTTTCGTATATCACAATGCACTTTTGAAACTTTTCAATGCACTTTTGAAACTTTTCAATGCACTTTTTTCATCAGATGATGCACTTTTCTTATTCCATTTATCAATGCACTTTTCTTATGTCACAATGCACTTTTGAAACTTTTCAATGCACTTTTTCCATCAGATGATGCACTTTTATTATGTCATTTATCAATGCACTTTTCTTATGTCATAATGCACTTTTGAAACTTTTCAATGCACTTTTCTTATGCCATTTATCAATGCACTTTTCTTATGTCACAATGCACTTTTGAAACTTTTCAATGTACTTTTAAAACTTTTCAAACTCTTGAATTATATGATTTTTCTTACCTTGGTTGGAGAAGGTGCCACCTTCCATTGTATTCCCAGGGTCGTGTTTTTTTTGCTCCTCCTCTCTGTTTTAGATTTTTTGTTCATGTCAATATTATAATTGAACATAAAAATACAAAATTACTTACTTTATTTATAAAAAAATTGTAGCATTTTGAGTTACCTCTAGTTTCTTGTGTATTATCATCACCTGAAATCTTCATTGTGCCTCCAGGTAGTTGCAGTTCCTTGGTAACGTTACATATAAAATAGAACAAATCAGAAGAATGACCAAGTATTCAAGAAAAAAAGTAGCATAAACTGAACTCATAAAGTTGACAGATTCTCACCAAGTGCGTTGTAAACCAACAGTTAAATCATGTATCCTTGTATGAAATAAGGTGTTAATGACAATGCACAACAATGCAAACTGATTCATGTATCCTTGGTGCTAACAACATTGCACAATAAAAAGTACCGAAGGGGGCTGGGAGACCAACTTTTGTTGATAACAAACTTGAAAGAAATAGGGACCATTGATCTTTCTACTTAGTCCCAAGAGTTTAATTTTCTTGTGTAAGGGGCCTCAAGTGGAGAGTCGTTGTCAGAGTACTAGCAAATTATTTACTAGTGTGTTGCCTCGTTTTGTGAATAAATGTAGAGATTAAGCAGATGAATGATTTAACATGCAACATTCGAAAGCACACAATCCACACGGCTTTAACCCATAAATAATTACTGTATTCCATTTCATTTGTCTTTTGTTTTTTTATACTACCAAACAATCCCTCACTGCATCATAGACTTCATACAAGGAGTAACAATAATAATTAAGTCTAGATTGACTATGACAAAAGGACTTCCAAGTTGGTTGCTAAGATGAATGTCATAGGGGAGCGAAACCAAAGGATGTAGAAAAAAGAAGATTACATAAAGATGAGTAGAATTGGTTTCTAAGATGAAGAGACACTGCACATCTAACCAATGCAGTTATTACCCTAATCCCTCTTGACCACCCACACTCATTGGTTTTAGAGTTGAGAAACTTCCAATTTTTGAGTTAAGGTGCTCATGACCAGCTTTTGTTGAAATTAAAACTGTAGATCCAATGAAGCATTGTTGCTAGCAATCCAAGCAGTTTTCGAATCATGGGAAAGCTTGAGGGCTAAAAAGTACAGAAGCATCAACCAAATAACGGGATTGAAAGGAACAACGGGATTGAAAGCCTAAGAGCTAAAAAGTACCGAAGCATCAACCAAATAACGGGATCGAAAATTGGATGGACTAGAGCAACAACAATGGTAATTCATATATCCAAAACACAACACCCACAATCAGACAACAAACATTATCAAGATCTATGTCTTCCGATCTAAAAACGCAAATTAGGGTTTATAAAATACCTTTTAGTTTTCTTTTTGGAGGCATCCTGAAACAAAAAAGTTGGGAGCGATCAAAGGTGAGGGTGATCGAAGGTGAGTCGGCGATCGAAGGGAGATCCAAGGTGCGATCGAAGGGCGTGCAATCGATGGTGAGCGTTTGCGTGGGAGTGTTTGGGGATTGGGAGAGCGTGGGAGTCGCGTGTGAGTGTGGTTACGAGAATTTGGGGCTTTTTTTATATTTGAAGTTAAGGGTATATAAGTTGGGTTTATTTACAAAATTACTATCGTGTTGATTTTTTTTTCAAAAACACAGGAGTAATTTGAGCCATTGGATCATGTCATCCAAGGGCTGACATCTCTCCTTTCGTTTCATGTTAAGGGTTGGTTTCATTTGAACGAAATTCTATTAAAGTTTTATATAATCTTTAGTAAAATTATCCGTAAATATCACTGGAATTCAACTAGTTACCTCATGACGATATTTGTACAAACTCATAACTTCCGTAGCGAGATTACGATCCCCTCCGAAATAATATTTTATCATCCTAGCAAATAGAGCTTATAAATCCGACAATCCTGAGAATTTGTTCATAAATCAATCCTGGGAAAAAAAAATTGTTGTTAGACACATACCAAAAGGAATTTCTCTTTTAAATATTAATACGACATTGTTTCCGGTGAGATTATTGGTGATGTGGCAGTCGGAGTTGTGATTGAGATTAATGAAAAGGATGGTCAAATTGATGATTAGGATTTTGAAATTAAAAAAATACCTTACAAATGAAAAGGATGGTCAAATTGATGATTAAGACAACAAAAGTGAACGTTTACGACAAAGAGAAGTAGATATATAATTCAACATTGAATATTTACAGCAAAGAGAGGTTGCTTTACCTTACAAATGGAGGTGAGAGAGAAGAGAGGCGAGTGCTAGGCGAGAGCGGAAAAGTGAGAGGTGGTGTTTAGCGCCTGAGACCGGGAGCGGGGAGAGTAGGCGAGAGCCCTTGCGAGATCGATTGAGCGAGCAGCTGAGAGACAAGAGGCGCGAGAAGGGAAGAGACGAGAACGAGCGGCGTCAGATTGAGAGGGTAGAGGCGAGAGTGGAAGAGAGTCCGGGATTTGAGAGTTTGGTGTGCTAGGTTTACATAGGTTTTTTTTGTACTTTGACAAATATCTGGTACATCTAATACTTTCAATTCATTATTTAAAAAAAAAAGTCCCAAATCTAGTACACAAACTTCCAAGTGTATTTATTTGGGCCCAAACCACATTAGATATTAGATACTCCGTATTTGCCTAGAGTATTTGGTAGCCAGCGAGACGTCTAACACTGAACTGATATCACAGCATCGGTATTATCGATCCCGTTTTCCGCATCGGTATTATCGAAGCGTGTCTGCTTTCATTTCTCACCAACGTCACCGCCTTTCCTTCTTCGGCTTCTCCCTATAGAGTCCCACTCAATCCTTCTCTCTCTCTCACTCTCTGTCCGTTTTGATCTCCTCTGATTGATCTCATTCTCTCTCTGCTACGCGCGGATTCAATTGCTTCAAGGTGCGTTTCTCGCCGTTTCGATTTCAGTTGCGTTCATGTTATTCGCATTCTCAAGTTTACCAATCAAGAGCACCGGTCGGTCATTGATTTTATTCTTATCTTCTGATTTCTAAATTAAGAATTCACTGTCATTCTATCGAATTTTGTTGAATGCTATCTGTTGAATGAGCTCCAAATCTATTATCGCTTGATATACATTCAAACAGACTAATTAATTGAAGGTTTCCAGTTGCAATACTCGCAGTTTTCAAACCTCCTTATGAACAACCATTTATTGTGTTGCTTTCCTTGATCTGTTTTTTGCTCTATAGATAAGTAGGAGAACATTGGAAACACCGCTCACCTACAAGCAATATTGTGAATTAATTTCATTTACTTATCTTTGATTGTTTTTTTCCCTAGATAGTACACAGCTTCAAATTGTGCTTGGAGAACTTCCAGTAATGGCGATTAACGTCCCTGCAGCTTCAGCCTCTACCTCAGCGGCACTGGCTGAAGCCAAGGCCTCTAGTATGGTGCCCTTGCGCACTAAGCCCTCCAACGTCTCTTTCTCACTATCTACAAAGCCTGAGATTCGATTTCTCTCCAAGGTTAGTCTTGTGTATCTCGTCTCCTACTTCAAAATTCCTAGCAAAATTTGGGAAACATGGCTACTTGCTGTGAAATTGATCTCAAACAATGAAATTATGTAACTCTTCTATGCTGTTGATGCCATAAGTGCAGAAATTTGATTAACTTTAGCTTAGTGATCTCAAATCTTTCTGAACACTCTAACTGCAGTATTTTAATGTATAAAAAGAAGGATTTTAGTTGGCCTTGTGATTCTATTAGAATATCCTTGGCTATAGAGAATTGCTTAAGTGTCTTGTGAATCTTCTAGATAGCACAATCCTGCAAGATTTATTCAGTGTTTCCTTCAGGCTTCAGTGGTGCTTGATTGGACTTTTTTCATTATTTTTTTTTGCTGTGATATTTTAAAGAGTATCAGATTATAATATATAAGGGCATTGCAGTGATTTTTGGTACTAAAATTCATTTACAGGGTTCCTCTAGCTTAAGCCACAGTGTGTCAATGAAGGCCCAGATGAACAAGGTGAGTTCCTCTCACCCATCTTATTCATTGAAAGACTTCTTTTCCAAATTCCAAGCATTTTGTGATACCCTTCTGGCGCTATTTATTTCTACAAAGGTATGTGCCACTGCTTCACCAACTGCTGGCATCACTGCCATTCCGGACAACAACTCTGCATTACCCACCAAAGAGACCAAAGATGAGAAGGAAGAAGACAACTCTACTTCAGTCTTGGCTTCTGAGGATACAGTGTCTGAATTCATCACTCAAGTAGCTAATCTTGTAAAGTAAGTTCATATGGTCTATCCATCTATCTGACTTCATTTATTGGAAATCTAAATTCATTTATTGTCAATTCGTCTTTTCAATTTACAGGCTTGTGGATTCCAAAGACATTGTGGAACTGCAAATGAAGCAGCTAGATTGTGAGGTGTTAATTCGTAAAAAGGAAGCAATTGCACCTGTAGTGCCTCCTGCTCCTATGTATATGATGCAGCCCCCAGCTGCACCAACATCAGCACCACAAGTGGCTGCTGCACCTGCACCTACTACTCCCTCCTTGCCAGCGCCTGCTCCATCTTCTCCCAAGCCTGCAAAGTCGTCACTTCCACCTCTTAAAAGTCCTATGGCAGGCACACTCTATCGTAGTCCAGCACCTGGTGCCCCTCCATTTGTGAAGGTACCTTTTTGTAGTTAACCCTTTTTTTTAGGCTATTGACGGGTCCGTCAGATTTTGTATGCCTGTTGAATTGTAGGATTTTTGCTTCTACTGAACTACACTAAACTGCTCCTTTCCATAGGTGGGAGACAAAGTGCAGAAAGGGCAGATTATATGTATTGTTGAAGCCATGAAACTGATGAATGAAATTGAAGTAAGTTCTTCACTTCTTTCTTTTTGGATTTCATTGAAATTATTCTTAGTTCATTATTCCACACATGATTGCTGCTGTGCCTTTCTTCTGCTTTCCTTTACATACCTGAGTTTGCTCATGTGATATATGGAACTGGTTGTGAGATAAATATTAGTAGTGTCATACATTGATTATCATGTCTTTCAAAAAAAAGGATCAAATCTATAATTACTTTTTCTGCGCCTGTGCTGGTCCAACTCCTATAAGAAGTGCATAGTTGATGCTTACCCTTGCTTCTTATATGGAAATATTTCCAATGTTAACTGTCAACTACCAATCTTATTAGTAAAAACACAAGTGTTTATGTAGAAGGCAATTTGTGTGGCTACTGGGATAAGTTTATATACATAGTCTATGCCAATAAAATTAGTGGGGTGTTATGTTCTTGTGAGGTGAATATAGACCTGTGTAGTTCGATATTTAAGGTCAAGGATTTTGTCAGTGTTATCTAATGGGAAGATCATTTGTTTTGCTGTTAAAGGGGAAACTATTGACATTATAATGGCTCAAGGTTTAATTTTCTTTTTTCCATCACATCTCCACTATTCCTTCTTGGATGGTACTAACCTGAGTGAGAGGTTATTGCCGACAAGGGAAAACATCAAAGATTATTTTCCTTTTGTGAATAAATAAATACTTAGGTTCTTTAGATTTTTTTTTATTCTCGTGAGAAACTCATAGTATGTTGTCTGTATTCCCATTTTACCACATCCTTCAGTTGTTTTTATTTCCACCTCTTGCCGTGGTCTTTATAATTACTTTGATCATAGAAACTGTTGTTCCCAAGGAGTAGTTTTTTTGCGGTGATTAGAATTAGAAGATGCTATAATTCTATTAGATGCCAGTATTAAGAATGATTACACTAGTTTGATTTTTTCATTTTCCCAACAACAAATTGGGAAAAAATATAATAAAATAAAAAAAGGTTTTTTGAGTTGAAATATCATTTCTACATGGAGAAACCAACCCCATATTCCTTTTTTTTTTGTTGAATATCATGCATAAATCTGGCAAGATTTTGTATATCAGCAAAGAAAAATGTTTTTAACGATTAGAACAAAAGTGAAGACTTTCTAGATTAATGCATTGTTTTGTTACCATGTGATTCAGCAAACACATGTTTAGTCATTCTGACACAATATTCCATTCATTTACCCCTATCAACAGGCTGATCAATCAGGGACAGTAGTTGAAATAATTGCAGAAGATGGAAAGCCTGTTAGTTTTGATACGGTATGTTCTGTTATGGTATCCCTAGTGCAAATTCTTGTTTTTATTTTTCCTTTCTTTTGTGCTCACACTTTCTGTTATGTTTGCAGCCAATTCTTGTGATACAGCCCTAGAAATTTCAAATGCTCAAGCATGCATAATTGTTGTGTGATGGTACCCCTTTCTCTCCTCTTTGCTGAAGGTTCTAGATGGAAAATGGTGGATATGTTGAGAATACAACAAAAAGACCCTTTATTTATTTAAAACCTGTTTGGCCTTTCTGTTTGTATCTGAAGCTTCATACTTAGAGCTTGTGAGAATTTTTCCAAATAGATGGATACAACAAATCTTTGGTGTTTTATTAGCACACATTGTCTTTCCTTCTTGCTTTTCAATCACTTGATTCACTTCCCTTGGTGCTCAGAATTCAGAATGCAAGAAATTTAGATTTGTTTTGAAGATTAATGGAAATTATAATTTTGATTCGAGTGTTATCAGGTATTAGTGTATAACTACTACTGCAATGCTGCCTGCTGTAGTGCTGTGTTCAACAATAGACATTAGAATAAGGAATCATGGTTCTAAGGCAATGTTTTATTTATACCTGGTAGGTGAAATGAGATGCTAGGGATGAGGGAAATTATACGAAAATGAAATGGAATGAAGCAAACCTATTTGAGGAAAAGTTTTGAATTGATTATTGTTGGTTGTTCATCAATTAGTATTGAATAACTCACTTGTTTTTACATTTATAAACTTAAAAAAATTATGAGCAAATTCTTATTTTTTTTCCCGCCTCCATCTATAGACACTTGTATTGAGACCCCTGCAATTATACTGGACTGTCATGAGAGACAATATATGCTGAGACGAAATATGTGTTTAGGTTCTATGACACTTTCTCCCTCAATTCAACTGACTTTTTTTCTTCTAATGATTTGTGTTTTATAAATGATCTTTTTTCCTTCCCATTTTGGGCAAAAAATGGCCCCAAAATGTGGAAAATACTCATCTTATTCAGACGCCTTGCACAATACGTAGTACAAAAATTCAATTACAGTATGTTTATACAAAGGAACTGCACTTTAATGGGAAGTTTCGAATTTTAGCTTTATGAAAAGAACACTTCTTTAGTTTATAAAAAAACACTTTCATTACATATGAGTCAAGCCAATGCTAAGTTTTAATTTATTCATATAGATTGTACTAAAATATATCAATTCCACACCCATATAAGATCAAATTAATTAAAAAACTGAACAATGGAATTATAATCTACAAATTAACCTTGCATACATAATACTTGTAGTACTGCTTAACGTGTAAATCAATATTTTAATCAAATCTATTTATATAGATCCCAAAATCCGCCAGCTTAAATTAGATGACAAGTTGATTCTGCACCTCCATGATAGTGGTAGCAGATTCCCTAAGCTGGTTCACCTCATCATCACTCATTGAAATGTTGACCACACTTTTGACCCCGGATCGACCCAACTCGGCTGGCAAGCTCAAGAAGACCTCGCCGCTCGTGATCCCATGGAACCCGGTTGCGAGAACCGAGACCGGGTGGATCTTGCGTTGGTCGCGTAGCAGAGACCGGGCCAAGTTGGCCACCGAGTAGCCAATGGCCCAGGAAGTGTAGCCCTTGAGGTTGATCACTTCATAGGCGGCGTTGACCACCGCTTTGTGGATGTCTTGGAGTGTCTTCTTCTCATACGGGATTTGGTTGTCGTCGAGGAAGCTCAGGACCGGGATCCCGCCCACGCTTATGCTTGACCATAGCGCCACCGAGCTGTCCCCGTGCTCTCCTACTATCATGGCCTGTATTAAATAAAATAAAACGATGGTAACAATTAATTTTACGTCACGCGCACGCAGGGGCTTAGCTAGGAATTCGATCTAAAGGGGTTAAATTTTTCTAGGCCAAATTCTTGGCTACATCAACGAAATTAAAAAATATATATTTTTTGTATTTTTCTGTATAATTTTTTTTACACAGATAATATTCTAAAAAATACTAAGCTCCTTAGGCGGAGATGGGCCGCCTAGATGACCTAAATGGGCGCCTAGACGGACTAGGTGGTCTTCTAAATGAACTGAAAGACTAGGCGGGATATGACCTTTCAACGCCTAGACATGATCTAGACGAAATTAAGCAAAGCAAATATTTTTATAACAGTCTAGAAAATTTAATATTTTTTATATAAAATATATTGTATTTGAGAACCTTATTTTATATTTTGTATAAAAATAAAAAATTAAAATAATATTATTTTATATATATTTTTCAAAAATAAATATTTAAAAAATTGAGTGGGGGCTATAGGGTGGGCCCCACTCGCCCCCTCTCCTCTCCGCCCTTGCGCTCACGGCGGCTCACGTCGTAGATATAATATATATATAGACACACAGTCAATGACGTTTACCTGAACATCGTGAGCGTTGATATCGAGATGATCCGCAATGAGGAACCGGAACCGTGACGAATCCAGATTCGTACCCGACCCGATAACCCGGTTGGACGGAAACCCGGAAAGCTTCCATGCCACGTAAGTCAACACGTCAACCGGGTTGGAGACTATTAGCAGAATACAATCGGGCGAGTAGTTGACCAGCGGAGGAATAATCTTCTTGAACAGAGCCACGTTCCTCTGCAGCAGGTTTAGCCTGGACTCGCCTGCGATCTGCCGCGCTCCTGCCGTCACGATGCATAGATCCGATCCTGCCGTCACTGCGCTGTCCACGTCAGCCACTATCTTCGTCCGCGGTAAAAACGCCGCCGCGTGCTGTAGGTCCAGCATCTCACCCCGGAGCTTTTCCGGTATGGCGTCCACTAGCGCCAGCTCATCCGCCAAATCCTATACTCAATTAATTTTACAATAAATAAATTTCAGTTTGAGAAAAAAATAATTATTGTAGGATTTTACATAAAAAAGTATCTGACATTTTCGACCAAAAAAAAAGTATTTGACATTGAAAGCTTTTAAGATTGATAAAAAAAAACGATTGTAATTAATGTGTACAACACTAATGAGTAATGAGGGTTTAAGTTAATTAATTAATTACCTGGGTGAGGATGGTCTGGGCAATGGCCATGCCAACGTTGCCGGTGCCGATGACGGATATCTTAGTGTGGCGCTTGGTGGGGGAGGGAGGGGCGGCGTACTTGATCGGAGTGAATAACGACTTTGACAAGTCCAGACCGCCAGGCCCAAGGGACGAGTTTGATCCGCTCTTGTGCATTTTCGAACGTTGAGTTTGGAAGGTGTTTTTTTGTTTTGCTTTCTTTGGTGTTGTGATTTGCAATGTAGGTTAGGTGAAAAAAGGGGGAGGATTGGAGGCATTATTTATAGATGGAAGATCTTTTGCTTTGGTCTTGATTTCTAATTAATTAGATTTTAACGGTCAAATTCGTAAAGGGGGAATTATGGGGTTTAGGAAAATGCGAGCTAGGGAGCTTAGGAAGTGAGTGGTACGCGCGAGGGCGTCGTAGACGGTTTTCGGCCATCTCGTGTGCTCCAAGAAAGAATGGGGGAGTCAAAGAGAAGAAATTGGGAAAATAGGGTAGCAATTTAGAATTTTGAAAAAAGGGCACGGTGTTCACACATGTTTTCAATCCACGTATCGTATGTAGTAGTTGTGGAAACTTCGGGTTCAAATGCGTGATCGATAAGAAACTGTGATTATCTTTCTTCTAGATTGCTTGAGGCTACGGTTTAATTCTGAATTAGGCTTGGCCCTATTTGAATTAGAATCTCGGAGTCATCACGATCGTGAATCCCTCCGTCGTGGTCGTGAGTGTCCTACTTTTTTCCGAGACGCAGTATTTTCGATTGTACACTTACAGAAAAGAAGAGTTGAGAAATTGAACGGCTTGAACTTAGTATTAAGTTGTCTACGTATCCTCTCGAGTTTATAGAGAAATCCAATCTCACGTAGTTCGCTTACCTTTCGATACAAAACCCCACTTACATAGGAGGACCATTTGGAACTGACGGAAGAAGTACGGATTGTGTCGTCGTCAAGTACATCATCCGATGACTACATTGTTCATCGATTGTGCTCTAAGCTCCACCCTCTTCCAATCATCGACGCAAACTTAAGCTTCCAATGCATATGCGCCAATCTTGATCGCCTCTTGTCTAGGATGTAGCCACCTTAATTGGCTAAACTTTAGCTCCACCACTACCGTGGAGGGAGGAACATCATATACTTATGTGGCCATCTTTGCTAATGTTGGGAGCATCTTCTTGTATTGCTTCCACCAATCTAAAATATCAAAGTTTTCCTCTACAAACTCAAAGGTAGTGGTTACATAAGTATCGAACTTTGTTTATGAGCTCATGTATCTTGGTCTTTTTGCAACATTTTACAATAAACAATAACATGTTCCTAGAAATGAGCATCAACATGAGGAGAGATGGGGGTAATTGAGGCGAAAAAGACGACTCATTATCCATGCTAGAATCATAAACCTTATATAAATCATCAGAAAGAGATCTAACACGTTCCATAATGACATCAACATTACAATATCGATCATACTCTTCTAATTGCTATAACCAGGGGCGGATCCAGGACTGTCTGGAAGCGGGGGCGAACTTTGAACAGATTAATAGTTTAATATATGAAGCATTTGCTAGCTGCTAGCCTCGTTGAGCTCTTTCTTGCTCCTGTCTCTCAATTCTCAATAGCAAATTGAGTAAGAATAGTTGAATGAGAAATCCAAAAATTTGGATAAAGTGAATTTAAAAAAAAGGATTAAAACAACATCGTGTTATTTTCATCCCCAATCTTCACTTGGTTCGTCTATCTCCTCCATTGAATCACTGACAAACTTGCACACAACCCTCCGCCTCTTCCTCCTCCGGTCCTCCTCATTTTTCTCCACTTGCCTCCACCTTCGCCCCATCCCAGGCCGCCATGTGGGGGCGAAATTCCAAAAATTTCCTTGGTTCCCGGACCTCCCTATGTAAAATCATCGCTCCTCCGACTAGATATGGAGGCGGCCACTCCCGCCTGCCCCCGCCCATATCCGCCCATGGCAATAACTCATAGTATGCATCCAATATATTTTGCAAACCTTGTATCTTACGTCTAGGATAAAAAAACAAGAAGCAAGCAACAACATAAATATCGAGAATAATTTTGTAATAGTTCAACCACTTCCGTTCATTAGGAAAATGATATGACTAAAAGTATAAATAGCATCATGGAAGGCTTCTAAAATTTCTGTGATTTCGTAGCATTGGTCCCAAAAGGGTTCAATTGCTTACAAATTCGGAACATATTGAGCGGCAAAGAAAGCCAAAATATTTTTTGTAATGTTTACATTGATAAAATAATTAATTTATAAGTGGAGTTCCAATGATGACCGACGTCTTTTGAAAAACATGTTGCTACAACACCCTTTTCGTTACTAATAGAAGTGGTGTTGTTAGATGTATTATTAAATAAAATACTGAAAACTTTATGAAGTACTATATACTCTTCTAAAATAGTACATATAATGTTACAAATATTTGTAGCGGTATGCGCCACACCAAATTTCCTAAAAGCCAAAACTCGCTTTTAATTTGCATGTGAAATTGATCATCAACAAAATGAAAATAAAAGACAACTCGTTCTTACAAATTTTATATGCTTTAATCACATTTTTCCTAATTATTTTTCTAGTAATTCGTTTATAAGTGGATCGCAAATGGTTAGTGACCCAATCATTAAGACAGAAATTTTTTCGCAAATTAAAATGCCAAATGATCAACCCATATAGCTTTGGAAGAATCATGATTATAACTAAAAAATGAGAATTTTGAGAGGAAGAAGATGCATACCCGAAAAGTTGCGTTTGTCGTTGCATGCCCAATTTGTCTTTGTGCTTTGTCAAATGCTTGTTGAAGGTACCATAACCTCCTCCTCATCGTTTCCAATTGTACTTCTAGTTCCGATTCAAAAAATAAACCGGACACACCACTAAGTCAAAATTAAAAAAAATATGTAAAACGACAATCATTTCCGAACATCAATTTCACTCTTAAATGACAATGATTAATTACCGAAGAGAGTATATGTTATCACACCCTGCAATCAAAACATCAATGAGAATGTTTTTAAAATCAAGGAATAAAGAATGAGGCAAACCCTTTGTAAAAATTTATGCATATTGATATGAGAAGGGTACATGTAAGGCTCAGATGTGAGAAGGGTACATTTAAAACTCAAAGGGCGGTGCTTGGGCCTTGGCGAGGACGTCAAGTGTTTAAGTGGGGGAGATTGTAACACTTCAAAGATTTATAAGGACTTGAGGTGCTACCCATGTCAACAAGAGCTCTTCCTTTTCAAAGTTTGAGTGAGGACAAAGAACTTTGAAGTTAAGCGTGCAAGCGCGAGAGTAGTACTAGAATGGATGACCTCTTAAGAAGTCCTCGTGTTGACATGAAATAACGCTTCTAAGGCCTCATGCTTCACAATTATGTAATCTTACAAAACTTGTTTTCTAAGTCAAAGACTCCCACAATTGAGTCTTTATGTTATAATCTCTTATACACATCAATACAAGAGATGAATTTTCAAATTCTAATTCCATACTTTCGGCTCTGGTGTCGTCCCTACCCTGTCCTGCCAAGAAGATAACTTTAGATGATGTAATAATTTACCAGCACAAGAAGATAACATAACATGTTAAAAACATACTTCTTTTTTTACAATGAATATTGTAAGAGCTTTTTATAGAGTGTGGATCACATGTAACACACTCCTTAGGTGCAATATGAGGTGCTATCTTGGCCATTCGATGGACCAAATCTACGACCCAGATTAAAACACCCCTTTGCCCTTTAATATAGGCACGCGGTGGCATTCTGGTAATTTATTAGAAATTACAAAAGTGCATCATTATTGTGAAAGAGTGCATTGCGATATCGGTAAAAGTGCATTACTAGCCCAAAAAATTAGGAAGGAAACGGTTGAAATGATTCGGGATTGAGTCAATTTGGACTCCCAGGATGATGCACTTTTGCAACACAATTTTATCGGTTTCACAATGCACTTTTGTACCATATTGATGCACTAAACAGGGAGCGCACGTGGCCATGTGATTCATTTTTGTTTGCACTTTTTCGGTCTTGTAATCTACTTTTACCGGTTTCGTAATGCACTTTTCCGCCATATCGATGCATGTTTATAGCAAACCGAACATGGAGCGCGTGCCCCGCGGGCTTCATTTTTGTCTGCACTTTTTTGGCTTCGTAATGCACTTTTTTGGTATTTCGTGGTGCACTTTTTCACGATAGTGATGCACTTTTATAATTTTTGAGAAATTACCAAAATGCCACCGCGTGCCTATATTCTCAAGATTTAAGTGTTTTAGTCTAGGATGTGGATTTAGCCCATCGAACGGTTGACATGGCGCCTCATATTGCACATAAGGAGTGTATTTCATGTGATCCACACTCGCTTTTTATATAGTTTGAAAATTACATGTCATTATATATCAATGATATTTAGTGTAGGTTCTACATGTGTTAGTAAGTAATCAAGGAACTGGATAAAGAAAGTTCCCTAGACAGCATAAATAAAGAAAACATAAGTTAATAGACACAATTCCTTATACATGAATCCCACTTCAACTAACTAGTTGAATGGGTAAACTTCTACCTTCTTTAGAAGGATTTTGAAAGATCCACTTATGCTATTGATAGTTTCTTGTTTACAATGGCAAGACTATAACTTCATCTATTCTAGAAAGCTACTTGAGTTCCTAGAATACTAACTAGACTTCCTATAACCTTAAAAATCAATTCAGCTTACACAAGCTACCTTCCTTCTTAGTCACTACCTCGTTGCAATTCCTTCACTCCGAGATTGCTTCTTCACCTTCGAGATCACGCTTTGTTCTCTCGAAAACTCTCTTTCTCAGATAATTCTATGTGTAAGCTCTTGTAGTATTTCTCCTATACAACCTATGTATTTATAGTGTTGTTATGGATCTGATATTTTATCTTTGCCAAAGATATATTTTTCATCCATAAGACACAATCTATCCTAATGCACGATTTTCCTAAAATAGATTTATCTTATATCTATTCTTATGCATTTAGATAAAAGACTATTTTTCATCCATAAGACACAATCTATCCTAATGCACGATTTTCCTAAAATAGATTTATCTTATATCTATTCTTATGCATTTAGATAAAAGACAACTTAGCACCCAACCTTCGATTCCTTCAGACTCATTATATACTTAATTGAAGACACCTTCTAGATGCACATCACCGCCTTTGACTATTCAATGGAATCACCGACTCTAGCCACGATTCTTTACGGATATCATTACAATTCCTCTTTTTTGATAAGGAAAGAGGTTTCGCTAATAGGAAAGCGACCTCCCTAGAGCATCCTGAAGGATGAGGTTCCAAAGAACCGGATCAGCTGTAAGAGGGACGAAAGAGACACGGCGAAACAAAACAACAATGTAGTCCACCACTAAATTGCACTCTCGAGTGACATGTGCAATACTCCAGCACTGGAAACGATCAAGCAGACATTGGATATCAACACGTAACATCTCGATCTCCCAAGGACAGCGCCAGCCACCAAGAACGGCCTTGACCAACTGAATATTGTCGCCTTCGATCTGAAGGTGGGAAATACCACGTCTGGTGGCCTCAATAAGTCCCTGTCATAAGGCAATGGTCTCAGACATAAGCACAGACTGTCGACCAATTAGTCCTCTGTCATAATGGATGGAGTCTCCGCTGCAATCCCTGAGGACAAACCTGAACAACGCCATCCCATCCGCATTAACTGCACCGTCAAAATTAAGTTTAGTAAAATTAGTTGTGGGCTTTTTCCATTTACCGCGATTTCGTATTTTCTTCGCGATTTGGTCTCTAGGTAGTGGATCAACGACAACGTTCTTTTTAGTGTTGTGCTAGTCCTTTATTTGATTGCGAATAAACTCGCATAGTTTTTCATGTTGACATGTTTGGTTGGAGTCGGAAGGTACAAAATAGCCTTGTTTCTGAAGAACCATATGCTCCACTAGGAGAAAATGAGGTTTTCCAATTCAGAGCTGGATGACCTTATCTCATCCAGAATCTGTGTAGGTTTTTTCTCCTCTGGTTTGACTTGGTTAACAATCCATGCTAGTTTAGGGTTGATGGTGTTAAGGTATTTTTGATACGAATGCATTCTAGTAGAATATGATTGATATCCTCATTAGGATTATCGCACGCAACACATCCCTGGACAACACTAATGTGGTTGTCAACGAGTCGACATTTCGTGGGCAGACCATTTCGAGCAATCTTCCACACAAAAATTTTCAATTTTGGTGATTACAGTTCCTCTTTGTTCTATTGTAAGCTCTGTTTTGCTTCATGATTCTTGTACGTAACTTGCTTCCTAAAATTCTTCGACAAATAAAACATGCAATCTACATTGATTTGTCAATCATTAAAACAAGGTAAGGAACAGTCTCGAACATTGTTCCAACATTTAATACAACTATATGCAGCTCGATCTCGCTTATTTAACCAAAATTTATAAAGGTGGTTATTTAATAAAAGAAAATCAATAAAAGTGGCTAATTCTAAAAGATAGGTTGATCACTTTTATCAAATTATTTCTGTGTACTAATTATAGGAAAAAAGCTACATATCCTTCTAGGTTATTTAATTATAGTTCTACAAGATAGGTTGATCACTAGATCAAAACCAGTGTGCCATATTAGAAAATTAGTAATGTAATTGTGCCTTAAATTAATTGGCAAAACTAGCAGCGTTGAGCTTTTTTAGGTTGTGCTGCAAAAAGGTTAAGGAAAATTCCTCACCGTACTCTTTCCTGTTTTGTAAATTTGGCTTGGTACTCCGAGGTATTATAAGGAAAAAAAATTAATAATTTTTTTAATGTTTTTACTTAGTTACATAAAAGCCATCATATTTTTATTGGTTACCTAACAAATGGGTAAGAAAGATCACGTCGATTTTAATTCCGAAAAATGAAATTAGAGATCGGCTATATTGGCATCCGAGCAAAAATAGCTGGTTTCCCACCGCATCGTCATTCATATCCCATAAACATAGCTTGAGAGATTGTGAATTTGATTGGATTTGGCGACTAGATGTCACTCCAAAAGTAAATTTTTTCTTGTGGAAAGTGTGTACAAAAGAACTTCCAACTAAAGCTCAACTATTAAAGAGACATGTGACTGTAACTGCGGATGTCCTTTGTGTCAGAATGAACGAGAAACAACAAAGCATTTGTTAATATAGTGTCCTGTGACATTAACGACTCTAGCTAAAGTTGATCCTAATATTGTAAATAACATACTCCAAGTTGGATAAGATAATGAATCCATATTGGCAATTATCCAACGCCTAAAAGCACAATTGAAAGAGTAACTTTTTATGGAATTATGTATTGCATGGCGGAGCATGTGGTATTACCGAAACAAATATACTTTCAACCAACCAATAGATGGGACTACAAGAAACATATATGAATTTATAATATCACAGATAAATACATGGAACAAAGCGAAAATGCTCGATAGTCGAAACGAAAACCTCCCAACTGTATCCGACACAAGAAAGAAGAAAAACGGAAAGAAAAAAAACTGGACTAAACTAACGGAGGGCTTTGTAAAAATTAATTTTGACGGTTCAAAAAAGAATAATGGAATGGCAACGGCGGGATATATTATTAGGGACCATTGGGGATGAATAATTACCATGAACTCTACTGCCAATGAAAATTGGAGTTTTATTCAGGCCGAGGCTAGAGGAAAGTATGAAGCAGTTTGTGAAGCTAAGGCTAGTTACCTATCGAAAATTGAAATAGAAGGAGACAACCTCATGAAGGTTTATTAGATGCGTTAAGCGGAATTTCAGATCAAATCTAAACATCTAATCGTAGGATCTTCATGCATAATCAATAGATCAACCATCGTTTATAGAAAATACCTGTTGATGCGTGAATCGGATCTAATCGGGTAGGAACGAAAGAGATGAGAGCCCCACGTATTGCTCCTCAAGTTGGTCCACACGAGCCTGGTCTAGATCGCATTTGGTTTCGACTTCTAGGACGAAGAACAATGGAGAGCACGAAAATGGAGAGGAAAAAGCAAGACGGAATCAATCTCAATGAGGAGAGTCAGAATCACATTTAAATATCACTCCCCAATTGTAACCTCTTCTTTCTAGATAAAGAATAATGAATTTTGGAGGAGTTACAAAACATTTTCATTTGTAACCTTCATCCAAAAATAAAACCCCTTTTCATTCATCATTTATTTATTTCACAAATAAATCTTATCTCATTATTATTAGTATATATCAAATATATATTAATAATAAAACCCTCTTTCATTTTGATCTAGTCCGTCAACTCTAAGTGTGTGACCGCATAGGACCCGTTTATAATAGCCATAAGTTTTATTCGTTTAAACCCATTAGTCGTAGTTGGCTTCTAGCAAAGCACTATGACTCCTAAAATAATCGGGTTGAATATCTCTTATTAACTGTCCTATTCCAAGCTTAGTCATTGCACATTAGATTAAAGGACACAATTCCTTCAATCTCCCACTTGTCCTTAAACAAGTGTGCAATATAAGATACCTTTGTCTCTTAATGTCTTATTTGACTATATGGTGACATTCATATCTAATGTCAAATGTGTTTCTTGAACTCCGAGTTTGAACTGTCAATTAAACGAATGAAAAATAATCATCTGAGCATGGCCATGTATTTTCAGTTCTTACTCTTCAAGTGGCCGAGACACCAATCCTATTCAATGCATCATTGTATACACAAACTAGGAGGACTTCTACAAGCTTGTATGACTATGGCTCCCACTCAACTTTTGGCAATCCCAACTACTGCCTTTATAACTCTCTTTTACAGAAAGCGTTTAACAGTCAAAGAAATACAAATTATCAAGAGAGACCATAACGCACTCATGTTTGAGGAATCTACTAATCCTGGTTTAACTTAAAACTCTACAATCTCTTTCAGAAAGTCTTAAGGTGGGTCAGTCTTACATGTATCATCCATACACATATATGTAAAAGACTAGACATCTCCATGTGCCTATAGCCCATGAAACTTGGCGCTATCAGTCAACATACAATATAGTTACTAATAAAATCATCTATATCCATTTGATGATTTCGAACTATAGATTTTCAATAATTCAAAACTTCATTTCACTTAATGGGGTTTCATTCACCAAAACACTCAAGGTGATCCCATTTGTTAATAATTGAATTATTTGGACATTTTATTTAATATCGATTAAAACAATATATAAATAAAGATGAAATATCATATATCATAAAATCATCAAGTCAAACATAAAACAAGTGTCTAACACTCTCAACATAAAATATAATACAAAGCAATCTCAAAGTCATTCTCCAATGTGTTTGAGACCCTTAGCCCTAGTGTGACTATCATGCTTGGGCCTAGGCATAGGCTTGGTCAATGGATCTGTAATATTTTCATCTGTATGCACCTTACACATCTTGATGTCACCATCAGAGACTATGCGTCGAATAAGGTGATACTTCCTTGAACGACTAATTTGTCATCACCTCCATATACTAAGAAATCATCATTGGTTCTTCTCAAGTACTTCAGGATGTTCTTAGCTGCACACCAGTGTGCCTCTCCTAGATTTGATTGGTATCTGCTACACATGCTCAAAGCAAATGCAGCATCAGGTCGTGTACATACCATGGCATACATGATAGATCTTATAGCAGAAGCATAAGGAATCTTGCTCATCTTCTTAAGCTCGACATGTGTTTTAGGACACTGTGTCTTGCTTAAATATACACCATGTTGCATGGGTAAGAGCCCTTTCTTGGAATTTTGCATCTTGAATCTGTCAAGAATCTTATCTATATAAGTTCCCTGACTTAATCCAATCAATCTCTTAGATCTATCTCAATAGATTTTTATTCCAAGTATGCACTCAGCCTTTCCTAAGTCTTTCATTGAGAAACATTTTTTCAGCCATTCTTTTACGTACTCTAGCATCGGAATGTCATTCCCAATAAGTAGTATGTCATCCACATACAAGACTAAGAAGGCTAACTTACTCGCACTAAACCTCTTGTAAACACAAGGATCCTCTTCACATCTAATGAAATCAAACTCTTTAATCTTCTCATCAAATCGAAAGTTCCAACTCTTGGATGCTTGCTTAAGTCCATAAATGGACTTCTTAAGCTTGCATACCTTCTCAGCACCATTTGGATCTTCAAAATCTTCAGGTTGTGTCATGTACACATCCTCTTCTAAAAAACCATTTAGAAAAGTGGTTTTGACATCCATTTGCCATATTTCATAGTCATAATATGAAGCAATAGCTAAGATTATCCTAATTGATCTAATCATGACAACTGGTGAAAATGTCTCGTCATAGTCTATACCATGAATCTGTCTAAAACCTTTGGCAACTATTCTTGCCTTGTAAACAGATACATTTCCATCCTTGTCAATTTTGGGTTTGAAAATCCATTTGCTTCCTATGGGTTTTATCCCATTTGGCAAATATATCAAGTCCCATACTTGATTTTCAAACATCGAATCCATTTCGGACCTCATGGCCTCAAGCCATTTCTTGGAGTCTGGACCCATCACTGCTTGCTTATAGGTAGAAGGCTCACTATGTTCTAACATAAGAACATCAAGGTTTACCTTTAAGATGAAATCATCATAATGTCTTGGTTATATCCTTAGCCTTTCCAATCTACGAGTGGGTTCAACTGGTTCAACAACTGGATCAGGAATAGTTTGTGAATCCTCTTGTTCTGGTTCAAATACTATCAACTCTTCCTCGAAATCATCTATGTCATCTTGTTGTTGAGTTTGTTGCACTTCATCTTGAACTGGTTCAATATGAATATTCCTCCCACTTGACTTATTGGAAATAAATTCTTTTTTCAAAAAGACACTATCCCTTGCAACAAACACTTTTTGCGCAATGGGATTGTAGAAGCAATATCCAAAACTACCTTTTGGATACCCTATAAAATAGCACTTATCTGATTTATGGGCTAGCTTTTCAATTTGTAAACGCTTTACATAAGCTTCACATCCCCATATTTTCAAAAAAGACAGTTTTGGGACCTTCCCTGTCCATATCTCATATGGAGTTTTGTTTACAGTCCTAGACAGAGTCATGTTTAGTGTAAGTACGGCGGTTGTGAGGGCATATCCCCAGAAGGATACCGGAAGATCAGCAAAATATAATCATTGATCGGACCATGTCTAACAAGGTCATGTTTCTCCTTTCAGACACTCCATTTAGTAGTGGTGTTCCTGGAGTAGACAGTTGTGTTACTATCCCACAGTTTTTCAAATGATGATCAAATTCAAGGCTCAAGTACTCACCACCACGATCTGATCGAACTGCCTTTATTTTCTTGCCTATTTGAGTCTCTACCTCATTTTGAAATTCCTTGAACTTTTCAAAGGACTCCGATTAATGTGACATAAGGTAAACATATCCATATCTACTCATGTCATCAGTAAATGTGATGAAGTATCTATAGCCACCTCTAGCTTTTGTGCTCATTGGCCCACACACATCAGTATGTACAATGCCCAATAGCTCAGTAGCCCTTTCATTTTTACCTTTGAAAGATGTCCTTGTCATCTTGCCCATCAAACATGACTCACATGTTTCAATAGATTCATAATCCAGGTCTTTTAGAAGTCTATCTTTATGGAGCTTCTTCATGCGATTAAGACTGATGTGACCCAAGCGACAATGCCATAGGTAGGCTTCACTCAAACTATTTGCCTTTTGCCTTTTGTGTTTATGTTAAAAGATTATGATTTAAGATCCAATACAAAAAGTCCATTACTCATTGGAGCACGAGCATAGAAAATATCATTCTTAAAAACAGATATATTTCCATATTTAATGCTAAAATCAAAACCTTCAGAATGTAATACTGCAACCGAAATAAGGTTCTTTGTAATGCAAGGAACAAAATAACAATTATTCAGTTCTAAGATTAAACCAGAAGGTAAAGATAAACTAAAATCTCCTACGGTAAGTGCAGCAACACTTGCTCCATTTCCAACGCGCAGGTCTATCTCCCCTTTCTTTACTTGTCTCTTATTTCTTAGTCCCTACACATATAAAATAATGTGAGCACCACATGCGGTATCTAATACCCAAGTAGGACCATTATCTAATGTGAGAACATTGGTTGTCATATTTTCAATAACACAAATAACTGAAGTGCTAGAACTCAAAGTCTCATTCTTCTTGTCTTCGAGGTACTTAGGACAGTTTCTTTTCCAGTGTCCCTTAGCCTTGCAGTAGAAACAATCATGGTCTGTATCCACCTTTGGCTTTTCACCTCCCTTAGGTTTTGCAACTTGCTTGCCTTTCCCTTGGAAATCGCTCTTGTTCTTGGCAACCTTCTTAAACCCTTTCCGTTTGTTGACATTAATAACCTCCTTCTTGTTGTCAATAGGAGTATTCTGCTCAGCAGCTTTGAGCATACCATGGAGTTCATTCAGGTTCTGCTTAATACCGTGCATATGGTAGTTGAATGAGGCAAAGCCATCATGTAAAGAGTGAAAGACGATATATGTGGCCAACTCTTGGTCATATGGGGTGCCCAGCAACTCCATACAACTAAAAAGATCGATCATGTCAAAAACTTGAGGTCCAACTGGTTTTCCCTTCTCAAGCTTGCTATCCAGTATAGCCTTGTGAGTTTCATATCGTTCAATCCTAGCCTGTTCCTGAAACAAAACTTTCAGGTTGGTGATGATAGTGTAAGCATACTGGTGTTCAAACCTCTTTTGAAGGTCAGGCTCCATGCCTGCTAGCATTAGACAAGTGACTGACAAGGAATTACTCCTTAACTCCATTTCTATTTTCTTCTCCTCATCTTATGAGATGTCAGTAATAGTAGGGATAGGAGTTGTTAGGACATCCTCACGCCCTTCGGACATGAGAACAATTCTCAGATTCCTTTCCCAATCGAGAAAGTTCGTTCCGTTCAGTTTGTTTTTCTTAACTATTGAGCGTAGGGTGAATTTCAAATTGTCATTCGACATGATTTCTACAAAATGAAACAACATGCAAAAATTTTATGTTTGACATACACACACATACTTAATATTAAACATGCTTTAAAACAAGTAAATGTGCATTTTATTCAAATAAACAATTTATGTTCCTAATGAATAAAACGATTCCAAGATCCTATTTCAGACAAGACTCAACGTACTTTTGCACTGCCTTAAGTCTTGTGTGTTCAAGGTAAGTAACAATTACTAATTATAATTCCTTATAATTCTTGGTTAATGGTCCACATCCAATGTTAGACTCATCACCATGCCTCAAGATCCAAAACTTTGCCTTTTGGTCTCTTGTTGGGTACAACCATATCAAAGTTTATGAATCCCTGTATAGATTCACCCTCACTAGTTCAAGATTATGGAAGAACACCCTCACTTTTGTGAAGACCATCCAACCAAAAATCCAGAACTTAATGGGTTATGATATGGAAAGGCATTGCCCCAATTTATCTTAGAAACTTAAGTCTTTGTATTTGTCTTTTATTTATAAGTGAAAAATATCATAAATAAAACAATATAAAAACTTAAAATAAAGCATTCAAAACGCAATAATTGTGATCCTAGAATGGCCCCTACGATGCATAAAATAAAGATTTAATCTTCATAATATCTTCATCTTGTATTCTTCATGAATCTCCATCCTTGATTTACTTATGTCTTGTACTTCAATTTTGAAATACTTTAATTGCAGAAATTAAATTACAACAAAACAAACGATGCACAGATCGTGTACAAGAAAATATAACGATACACAGATCGTATTTATGGGCCATACTAGTCAACTTATGCAAGCAATATATCATAATATAAAACAAGCATAGTAATTAATCAAATAATTCATTTCATGAAAATTAATAATATATAGTATTAATCAAAATTAATCATCAAAGTGCATCTAATGAGACAAAATTGTATGATCAAGATATAATATCAAATATTTTTATTTTAGTGGGATTTCCTAACTCCTTAGGAAACTATATATCGGATCATGACCTAGTCAAAACCCAAAAATAACATGAGATAAAAGATAAAATTACTAATTAAATTTTCAATTATACACATGATATTTAGTACACATAAGATCAAAACAAGATCCTATCTTATTAAGGATAACCGAAACTTATTGTACAATAGATAACATACACATTAATTATATATTAAATCAAGATCTTGTTGAACAAAATTTCAACTTTGAAATCCAATTCAATATATATATATATATATATATATATATATATATATATATATATATATACTCGTAACCTTGGCAATTAAAAAAACAATTCAAAGCCTGAACGCAAAACTCATCAGATTGAAATTAAATTTCATAGATCTATTGAACGTAAAACATTTTTTTTATATTTGATCTCGACACCAAATTGAAATACAATTTCACAGATCAAGTGAACGAAAAAAAAAAATCGTGTAATAACACCCAGATTGAAAACCAATCATACAAATAAAAATACTCCAATTAGTATGTAGTCCAAATAATTGAAATCCCAATTTCAATCAAGCACAATGATCTATATATAAAATTTATGGATTTGAATCCAAATTCACATCAAGATCAACTTATTGATCGATTGATTCTATCAAAATATGCAACCTGGCTCTGATACCAATTGAAGGTTTATTAGATGCATTAAGCGGAATTTCAGATCAAATCTAAATATCTAATCGTAGGATCTTCATGCATAATCAATAGATCAATCATTGTTTATAGAAAATACATGTTGATGCATGAACCGGATCTAATCGGGTAGGAACGAAAGAGATGAGAGCCCCACGTGTTGCTCTTCTAGTTGGTCCACACGAGCCTGGTCTAGATCACCTTTGGTTTCGACTGATAGGACGAATAACAATGTAGAGCACAAAAATGGAGAGGAAAAAGCAAGAAGGAATCAATCTCAATGAGGAGAGTCAAAATCACATTTAAATATCACTCCCCAATTGTAACCTCTTCTTTCTAGATAAAGAATAATGAATTTTGGAGGAGTTATAAAACCTTTTCATTTGTAACCTTCATCCAAAAGTAAAACCCCTTTTCATTCATTATTTATTTATTTCACAAATAAATCTTATCTCATTATTATTAGTATATATCAAATATATATTAATAATAAAATCCTCTTTCATTTTGATCTAGTCCGTCAACTCTAAGTGTGTGACCGCATAGAACCTGTTTATAATAGCCATACTCGTTTAAACCCATTAGTCGTAGTTGGCTTCTAGCAAAGTACTATGACTCCTAAAATAATCGGATTGAATATCTCTTATTAACTGTCATATTTCAAGCTTAGTCATTGCACATTAGATTAAAGGACACAATTCCTTCACCTCATTGTCATCAATGTTTTAAAAGGATGTAGATCTTGTGCTTGTCAAATCCAAATGCTAATTGTTGTTACACTAGTTAATCTGCAATCCTTTAAGGTTGTTCGCTTTCTCCATACACCTCGTGATTGCAACACAGTGGCAGAATTGGATTTGATCACTGACCTTCGACATGTGGTTAGTGTTAATCAGATTCAGACCCATTCAGGGCTTCAAACCCTCATCCGTAAGGATGCCCTAGGTTAAGTTTTTCTTGGCCTAACTTTTTCCTACTCAAAAAATAAAATAAAATAAAGCCATCATATTTTTATACTTTTTTTTAAGAAAAATTACGATAATCTACCATAATACATTATAAAGCATAAATCATCTATGTTGAAAAATTGTGTCACGTGGTATAACTTTAATAAATTAACTTTAAAAAACTATTTTAATAAAATATATTATGTTTGGTTGACATCTTAACCTAAGAGTTTGGTTTAAACGAAACAAACTCTTATCCTAAAACGTGAGACGTATGCACACTTTTCATAGTTAGCAGTGCAATTTTTATATGTCAAATTGAAACTCTCATCAAGAAAAATATTTATATTAAAAAAATGAAATTGAAGGTCGTGGGACTCGTGACCACTTCTGACTCTATACTAGTTGTAAGATAAAAGTCTCCGCAAGGCAAATAATCGACTTTTATTCGAAGACAATCAACAGCTTCTGAGACCAGCTGCGGTAGTTGGTCCCATCAAGCGGCTCAAGCTTCGACAGATTGAGAAGTTTGATGATTTGGCCCTCCATTCGAACAACAACAAAGATTATTTTGTTTCTAATCTGTAAGATAAAAGTCTATGTAAGGCAAATAAACGTTAGTAATAATCGAATGTAGGCCAAGGGTTTTTGATGTGTTACTACGTCGTGGTATAATCCACTGCCTTAGAAATAAAATGCCCGGGCACCGGTACAAATCCGAATGAGCGTTCGTCTCTCAAGGATTGAGCGCATCTTTCTTCGAACTCGTGTACTCGAATAAGAGGAATTGGGAATGGAGATTATAGAACAATTTTTAAGAGAGGTACGAGATATTTTGTGTTTTAGAAAACAGAGAGAAGAAGAGATGTAAGATATTATGAGAAGGAGCAAATTCGTGGAAATAAACAGAATTGAATTGACCAGTTATCCCACGGTCTGCAGTCTCCCACTATCCCATGAAATCCGTTCAGTTAGAGCTGAACAGATAAGAACGTTTTACAAAGTCAAAAAACAGTTTCAACAAATCGGAGCAGTTACGGAAGCGTTATAGTCAAACTAATCCGTAAATCTCGGAGGCCTAGTTTTAATAAAACAAGCCCCGGTACCTCGTACGTGTCACGAACCGGGCCGGACGGCGGTGGCGGAACGCGCGCGGGGCATTTCTCTCTTGCTTCTCTAATGAGTGGTGTACAAACATATCTTTATAAGACACTCCAAAAGCTCTTGTTTAGTGGATGTTATACTTCCTATAAAGTTAATTTCAACTTTTGTACCCACTATTTCCACATATCAAGTACGGCATTCATTTTGAAATAATTATAATTATTCCCGCACTAGTTTCGCCACTGGAGGTCATAGCGACCTTCAGGCAAAACATATACCTGGCCAATTTCACTTTATTTATTTATTGAATAAACATTTTTACCTAAGTTTTTAGATTGCTGTTTGAACAAGGAAATTGCAGATCAAAAGAGAGTCAATTTATTCGACTCTTCTAATTTCCCATGATGACAAAAACGGGAGCAGCACCCTCCAAAACCATGTTCTGTTATACTTGTATTTCGACCGGAAAATGTCTAGTAGTCTAGTACCCAAAATAAATTGATTGGAATAGAACTTTCCAATTTCGGGACGGATATTTTATGTTATATAGAGTCGGATTCAAATGGAAAAAATTCTTATCTTAAAAAATATCAAAAAATGATCTTTTTATTTCGAAGTGCACTTTTTCGCATTTACACTTTTCGTACTTTGTAGTACACTTTTCGGATTACACTTTTTGTATTTTATAATGCATTTTTCGTACTTTGTAATACTTTTTTATTTTTCAGGATAAAAGTTTTTTTCATTTGAACCAAACTCATGTTATATATACTTTGACCTTTTTAATTTATATCTATAATTTGTGATTAGTTGATGATACGGTATCTTGTACCGGTATCAATATTTAAAACATATTTTAAGATAGAATTCAATTTATAAAAAGTGCATAATGAATATTTTATCTTGATTAATAAGAATTTATACATTAAATTTTTTATTATACTTTGATAAATATTTAGTTTTTTTTATCTTTTAAAAAAATTTCTACCAAATAATTAACAATTTTTTTGAAATGTTAAATTTAAAACAATTTTTTATTCCGTATTTAGTATGGGAATAATCTGTAAGTAGATATTAGTATGTACGTATGAATCTTATAAGATTAAATGTTATAAGCTTTTGTTCTCGTGCATCGCACTGGTTATTTTCCTAGTCTATATATACTATAAAATAGAAAAATTTGACCAATTAATGACCTATTCAAATGGCTTGAAAAATTTAGCTCCTTTATGACCAATTCTATAATTATGTACATGGAAAAAAATTGATCATTTATGAACAATCTATCATTAAGTGAAAGAATAAAAAAAAACACTCTACTATTAAACCTAAATACACAAAATTAAATATATAGAACTTAATTCTACAATTAAAAATAAGAAGACCAATAGCTTATATTTTGTTCAATTTTGTTGATCTATATGTTATGAATTGAAAATGGAATTGTTATTAACATTTTTTATTTTGATTAGTATTTATTTAAATTTTACACCATCGTAGATTAATGTTTATTTAATTTTCTTCCTACTAAGTTAGTATCATAACTCCAAATATTTTATGTTATTAAACTTATTTTGAAGAAAATACAATCAAATTTTCTTTGATATATTATAAAAACAAGTTTTTTTGAAAACTCAATTCGCTCTACACACGAGTTGTTAGTTCCTTTTAGGAAAAATAAACTCCATCAATGTATCTATATCTATCTATCTATCTATACAATATAATAAAAGAATAAAATTCATTTATTACCAAACTCACAATTAATACCATATAAATAAAAAAAAAGAAAAAATTTAGATATAAAAACTAAATTTTTACAATGAACCCAATTAATAATGTGAGAAGTTGTGACTTATAGAATTCCAATGTCAAAATGTCCCCTCATATAGTTTTTTAATTTGATGCTTCCATTTTTTAAAAGATTTGAAGAGAAAAGAGATGATGAAAAAAGAGGAAAAAATATATATCTACTATAAGAATAAGAATATACATATAATTTATTTCAAAATAATTCATAGTTATATATATTATAATGGTTATACATACCTCAATAAACTAAAGCTACATATTTTATTAAAATAAATATTTTTCATTGAATTTAACGTATGTTTTTTAAATTAGTGTAATAACTAAATTCAACCTTAGGTAATTTATACTTTCTTTAGAAAGACCTTTTGAGTTTCTTATGAATTCTTTATATTCATAAAAATGACATAATGAGTCATGATTAGCTCGGATCATTGATGTGAAGATTCTAACGATCCAACAACATAAAAAAAGACATCAAAATAAAGTAGTTGACCAAATAAGCAAGGAAAATGACATAACTAAAAAATGTAAAAAAAATCTCAATATATTTTTACAAAAAAACTTTACCCGTGCGTATGCACGGGCAACTTCACTAGTATACTATAAAGAAGAAAATTTTGTCATTTGTGACTAATCCTACTAATTAAACATATAGAACAAATCCTATAATTAAATCAAGAAGACCAATAGGCTATCAATTGATATGGCTTATTAGTAAATGATATAAAAAAGATTCAAAAGAATAAAAAAAATTGATCTGCCATTGTGTAACTTCTAAAAACCTATAAACCCTTTCAAATTAAATACTGGAGTGAATGGAATAATCAATAAAATTGTTCAAATAAATAAATTATCACATGAATACTTATAATTATTGCAATTGTTAATATTTTTTTATCAAATATAATAATTTGATGTGTTAAAAAGTGATTAATAATAAATCTTTCTAACGTACCATATATTTAGTTACAAATTAATTTAAATAATTATTTTTCCGTAATGATGTTGTCCATTTCTAAAATTTAACCATAATAAATAATAAATATATAGTAAAATGAAATCCCTAACCTTAATTCATTTTCATATTAAGTAGATGTGTACTATAAAGAAGAAAAATTTGTCATTTATGACTAATATGACTAATTAAACATATAGAGCAAATCCTATAATTAAACCAAGAAGACCAATAATTCATCAATTAATATGGTCTATTATATAATAATACAAAAAAAAAAGATTCAAGAGAATAATTTTTTTTTGATGTACCATTATATAATTCTATAAACCTATAAACCCTTTCAAATATTCAAGTGAATGGAGTAATCCATAAATTTGATCAAATTAAATATATTATCATGTGACTACTTATAATTATAGAAATTGTTAATAGTTTCATTATTTGTCAAATATAATAATTTTATGAATTAAAAAGTGATTAATAATAAACCTTTATAATGTACCATATATTAAGTTAAAAATTAATTTAAATAATTATTTTCCCTATTGATATTGTTCGTTTCTAAAATTTAACCGTAAATAATATATATTAAAAATCAAATCCCTGACCGTTTTTTACTTATCTTCATTCTCATATTAATTACATGTACACTATAAAGAAGAAAATTTGGTTATCTATTATCTATAATTAGTCATTACTATATTCTAAAGCGGAAGTTAAAATAATATATAAATAATTCCATATTAAAATATATCATTTATCTTTTTTAAATCAAACTGATTAGTTGAGATTTAATTGAATTATTTTTAATTATTTATAATTATATATATTGAAAAAAAAATAATATATTAGTTTCATTTTTTAATAGGATAAATTTTATGGATAAGATATATAATTCTTAAGAATATCCTTATCTATATTAATTTTTAATGATTATTTTAAAAATGATTATTTTTTTAGATAATATATGTATTGTTTTTCTAAAATATCATTGCTTATATCATTAGTTTGATCAAAATTTAACAAGTACAAATACATAAAAAAAAATAATTTTATAAAATTTTGTACAAGGTACAGAAACTAAGACTAGTTACTAATAAATAAAGCGGCAGGAAATTCTGCCACCGTATTGTGCCACATCACCCTTTTTAAAATAACTATTTAAAAATAGTAATTATAAATGTACATAAAAAATAATTTTTATTTTATTTTTGATGACTTTGGCAATATAGATATCAAAAATAATAAAAATATGAAAATAGAGTTTGGTTCAAATGAAACAAACTCTTATCCGGAAACGAGCTCTTATCCTGAAACGGATGCACTTTTCTTAGTTTGTAGTGCACTTTTCCTATTTCAGAGTGCACTTTTCTTACTTTGAAGTGCACTTTTTGTAGTGCATTTTCAGATTGCACTTTTTGCATTTGCAATGCACTTTTGTATAAAAAGTGCACTACGAACTATGAAAAGTGCATTTGTTTCAAGTTTCATGATAAGAGTTTGTCTCATTTGAACCAAACTCTATGAAAATATACTCTATATGGTTATAGAGTAGGGTTCTGGTGCAAAAATCTCTTAAAGTAAAAACTAAGAACAAATTAGGAGCGTTGGATGAGGAGCATGGGCGGATGAGATTAGATCAGACAAAAAGGGAAAAAAAGACTAATAATGGCACGGAATGTAAATTATAAAAAAATAGTATAGTATTCCAAAAATACCCTCCATTTTTTCTAAACCCTTCCCCCTTTCATGTCTACACCATTTCAAGACGGAACGACGTCTCAAGGAGAAAGAACTCTTCACCGCCGAAATTTATTCTCTACCCCGTCAAAGTCCACAAATTCCACTCAAAACTTGATCGGTTTGAACATGTCATTTACAATTGAATTTTGTTTTCTTTATCTTTATCTCAACGGTGGTTCTTTATTTCTTGATTGAGAAAATTTCAATGTACCCTTTTAATATGTTTGTAGAAGCTTTAATTGGATGATGGCATATTTTTCTTCAACTCTCTCATACAAATGCTACATGTAAGCTTAATTAATTGCTCAAATCAAACAGTGGTATTTGAATTAAATCATGTTAAATTGTAAATAAATTTCTCTTAGATCTATGTTTTTGGGTATATTGATGTTGCAGGTTGTTGTTGGTCAAAGGTTCTTAGCACTTAGAGTTGTAATGCTAGCATTCTCACATGGCTTTTTTATAATTAATTTATGCTTGGAGGAAGTAAGTAAGGAATTTTGATGTACCTTCTTAGGTAGAATGAACAAAAAATGGAATAAGATTGTTAGATGAGTTCGTATTACTTGGTTGTCGAATTGGACGACGAAATTGAGCTTTGTGTTTGTGATTGGGTAGCCTATTAGCTCAAATGGTCGAGCAATGTGCATATGCACATAGATGTGGGTTCAAATCCAACATAGGATAATTCTATATACGGTTATATCTTTTGGTTCATTATAACTCTTCTTTCGGTTCATGATTTTGTAAGCTCGGGTTCATAATAGTTCATCTTACGGTTCATGTCTTTTAAGTCATACTAGTTGTAATTTTGGTTCATGGCATTTGTTCTTTTGGTTCATAATGCATTCAAGTTTGATTCATAATAGTTCATCTTACAATTCATTTTTTTTAAGTCATACTAATTGTAATTTTGGTTCACGACATTTGTTCTTTTGGTTCATAGTACATTAAAATTTGGTTCATGCGTTTTTAATCGTACTTATTATATCAATTTATACTTATACGTTGATTGAATACTAACTATGATTTTAACTTAGATTTTTATTACAATAGTTAAATGGAAGCAGTGGAACCCACTATAGGGGCTACACGATGGAAATGGTCCATTTTGAGAAAACAATGTAAGAGATTGATCCTTGATTAGTTGTTGCATATGGTGCATTATGCTGAATGTATAGAGGCTCATTTTTCCCAATGAATTAAACATTTTTTTCAATGACATTATATGTACCAACATTTCATTTTCTCATCTCATTGACAAATAAAATGAATATCTAATGGTTTTTACTCGATGTTGATCTTTCGATGATATAGATGGCATAATCTGTCACGTTAACTTAAATTGTGTATTTTACAAAGATGGGTAAAAATATTTTAGACATTGAAATCTGTTTTACGAGTATTAATTACGCGGTTCATAGTGTTCAACATGAAGCTTCATAGTATTCAACACGAAGGTTCATAGTGTTCAAGATGAAGGTGCATGGTTAAATAATCACTTCATTTAACAGAAAATGCATAAAATTTGTAAAGAAGACATTCAGCTCATTGAGTTCGACGTGAAGTCAAAAACAACATTAAAAGCAATTACAATGTAGCAAAGTGTTTTGTCAAATACAAAGTAACATAAAAAATACACAAATTAATCCCCAAAACACAAACAATTACTAAAAAGTCAAATAGAGAACTGGAACTTCAATGTTTAATCTTGTAAATGAAATAAGCACAATCTTATGATAAGTGAAGAATGTAGGAATCAATAGCTTCATCATGATCATCCAATGGAACTCCATCATCATTCTCATCATTATCAAGATCCTTCGATGAAACTCCATTAATACTAGCATTATTATCTGAATGAGACAAGTTAGGATGACCAGAATTTGATGAACAACCTACAATAAAAAAAAGAAAAAAATTAAACTAATTTATAAGCAACATGGAACACATAATGAGCAATAAAAAACGTTTTTCTTTTGGTTCACAAATGTTGTCATTATGGTTCATAATATTATACTATAAAGCTCATTGAAAATCACAATACGGTTCATGTAAAAAACAAAAAGGGAATTCACTAAAGGGTTTACGTTTTATCAACAAAATCCAGCCCATGAATGTGTAACAAACAACTAATAGCCATAAGTTCATCCAACATTCAAGCAATCATGCAATCAAGCAAGATTTTGGGGTTTTAGGGGAAAAAAAGGTTTAGGCATTGTATCAAACACTTGGTGGGCAATCAAGCAAGCATACAAAATCAACCTCTATTTCTAATCAAATCCTTCAAATTGTAATTCAAAGAAATCTTTATTTTGCAATCTCTATCAATTCCATGACCCTTTTCACCAAAATTCATGAACAAAGATGAAAAACCATACATAAATCCATGAAAAGTGAAAACCCATGAACATAGATTGAAAAACTTATATCAATGAAAATCATACCTAAATCCATTAATAAATAGGGGATTGAAGGAGAATTTTGATCAAAAGCACAAGGGTGATCAAGAGTACAATGGAGATAGAAGAGCAATGGTGAGATCGAAGAGAAATAATCGTGAACATATGTGGAAAATTGGGCTAAAAATTAAAATTAAATATAAAATAAAATAGACGAAAATACCCCTTCATCTCTAAAAAGGGGAAGCGTGTGGCATCATCTAGGCCTTTAATCTCACAAAATCAAAGGTTGAGATTTATTCTCATTTTATAGGATAAGGACAATTCTCATTTGATCTCCATTCTATGGTTATAATCTTGTCTTATTATATATAAAGTAAATATAGATAAGAAAATATTTTTTTTCTTGCATACCAATAATAAAATATATTTTTGTTATTTTTTATTTATTTTCTTTCAAAAGATAACAAAATAAATTATATTAATTATAATTCAATTTATGTGATTTTTTAAGATAAGACTGTAAAGTATATTTTTAATAATTTTTTTTATTTCTTTAAAAACAATTCTTTATCTTTGTTTTAACACAATAACTGTATTTATTTCCTCCATAATAATTTCTTTCCTCCATCCAATGGCGAAGAAGAATTACAACTTCGCCGATGCAAAGACCATTGGTTTTCAGGGTCCCTTGGAGTCGATCGTGTCTAAGCTGATGGACGACGACTCGAGAGTCAAAAGGTTGAGGTGTATGCCGAAATCCATTGATAATGATATTCGAAGCTCAATTTATTCTTAAATTCTTTTGTTTATTGTAAATAAAATTAAAAAGGGAAATTCCTTTTGGTACCCTCGAGGTTTCGACTTTTCCTTTTGGTGCCCAAAAAAATTTGTTATTCCTTTTGATACCCTCCTAGTTTTAAAAATATCCTTTCCATAACCTAAATATCCCCAAAGCCAAAAATCCATCCAATTACCTAAGATTTCCGTTAACAATTAGATTCACTTTCTCCCGAGTCCCGACTTTACTCTATCTGGACCTAAAGGGCGACACACACAGGAAGGCGACCATGGCTTGCCGGTGAGTTTGGGGCCGATAACCAGACCGGTGAGGTCGGAATCCAAGTCCGGCGATGAGGGTGCGAATCAGGTGCGACTCAAGGTGCGAGTCCGGCGACACAAGGTGTTAATCCGAGTCTGACCCATCAGGTGCGAAATCCTAAAATTCGAACTAATTTTGTATGTTCTAGTTTCTATTTAGGTTTTGAAATTGATTCATTAGAATATTAGGGTTTTAATTAAATTTTTGAATTTAGTTTTAATTTGGGAGAAGTATAAAATTAAGGGTTTTCAATTCTGAATGCTTAATCTAATCTACGTGATATGCTAGTGAATCATTGGCAAAAGTGTATATTTTCGATTTATCTGAAAGCTGATAATTGAATGGCTAGGATATTGAGGTTGAATATGGCTTTGAAAATTCAATGGCTTTAAAAATTTCCGATTAAACTAATGAATCTGATTTATGGCTTTGAAAATTAATTGAACTCAACTGCTTGAAGGTTCCCACATTTGCTTAAAATTAGTGTTGGGGCCGAGAACCTGATTTTGTATCTTAATGCTTGAAGGAGTGTAAGCTGTAAGCTATAAGCTATAAATTATAATACCATGCATTTTCTGAAACATCCTAATCTGATTTGTTTACCTAAAAAATGGAGATAAGCTATAGAGGTAAGTAATTATGTTTGAATGCCTAATCTGATAAAGAATTACATGATGTTTGAGATGGGTAAATATGAAAATACTAAAAAGATATATGAGAACATATTTGATTTTGATTGATTTGTTTGTAGGATTGAGTACATGGATTCTCGTGGTTCGTCATCCACATCTTCAACACGACTATGAGCAAGAGATCAATATTGTACTTGTCGACCTCCAAAAAGAGTTGACATTAGGATATCGGAGTCATTTCAAATTCCGAATAGGTTGCACTATAAATGTGATATGTGTAATTTCCTTCGATGGTTAAGTTCATCTCGATGGTTTTGTACTTAGTTATGTAAGAACCTTGTTATCTTTTGTTATGTAAGAACCTTATTTGTGCACTTTTGCAGTTGAATACTTGAATCCCATTTATAAAGAATTGTATTTTATCATTTCAAAGTGGTGCTACTCGTATCTTGTTTTTTGTCATCCTATCTTGCTTATTAAAAAGGTCAGATATGCTCCTTTATCAATTTTAAGTTGGTAAGTTGTAAAAGTGCACAAATATACATCAACCTTTGTGGCTTTAGCTGGATACATGATATAGAACTAGAACTACCTGAAAAGTACTTTTATTGGAGTATTTTGATCTTTGTACAAATATGACATCACAATACATGATTAGACTAGATCAACAATTGCATTTTCATCCATAATAAGGTACTCACCAAAAACATTGGCCATAAATCAGACTTAACTAATTAAGAACCAGCCACCATGTCACCAAAAATTAAACAAAATAGTGGTGCAAGTGTGCAGGCTAGCTACATTAATCTATGGGTTTTTTTTCTACCAACAAGATCTATGAAGATTGCCATGGAGTTTATCCCATAACTCGGGTCGCACTTTCCTTTTACACTGCTGCAACATTTGCCCAAAATATTCACATCAGTGCTATCAAAATACAGTAACAAAACCTGTCAAAATACAACAACATTTCAGCAACAAAAAGCTACACAATTGGATAGTAAAATTCAGCTTAAAAAGCTACAGAATTGGACAGTAAATTTCAGCTTAAAAATACAGTATAATCCAGAATTTTCAGCGTTGGTATCTTCATTTTCAAATCTAAGTACATGGACAAATCAGATTCATTAGCCTATCACGTAAATCAAAAAAAATTCAAAGCCATTGAATTTTCAAAGCCAAATTCAACCTCAATATCCAAGCCATTCAGTTATCAGCTCTGAGATAGATCAAACTTATACACTTTTGCCAATGATTCATTAGCATATCACATAAATTAGATTAAGCATTCATAATTAAAAAACCCTGATTTTATACTTCTCCTAAATCAAACCCTAAATCATTTTTTCTCAAAATTAAAACCCTCCTCACCGGTCTGGGTCGAATTTGAGGATTTCGCACCTGATGGGTCGGACTCGGATTCACACCTTGTGTCGTCGGACTCACACCTTGGGTGACCCAAGTTGGGTCGCACCTGATTCACACCCTCCTCGCCGAACTCAGATTTCGACCTCACTTGTCTTGTTCTCGGCACCAAACTCACTGGCAGGCCTTGGTCGCCTTCCGGTGTGTGTCGTCGGTCGCCAATTTTGGCGCCCTTTTTGGTCCAGAGAGTAAAAATCGGGAGAAAGTGAAAAGTAAAGCGGGTTTACTAAAAAAAAATATAATTTCTTTTTTCTTTTAATTGTTAACGGAAAACATAGGGTATTGGATGGATTTTTGACTTTTGGGTGAGTTTAGGGTACGGGAAGGACATTTTTAAAACTAGGAGGATACCAAAAGGAATAAGAAATTTTTTTGGACACTAAAAGAAAAAGTCGAAATCTCAAGGTCATCAAAAGGAATTTCCCAATTAAAAAAGAAGGGCAAAAACATAATTTACTTTACTTAACGAAGAAAATAATGTTTTTCATCAAAAAGGGTGATTAAATGCACATATTTACAAATAAGGGGTGGTTAAGTGTAGAAAAATATAAAAGATGGTTAATTGCAACAAGTGTAAAATAAAGGGTGGTTAAATGTAATTTTCCCTTTTTTTAAAAAAATAATTTTAGATTTTTAAAAACGTATGATTAGGGCGTGCGATTAGGGCGTTGGAGTTCTGTCGTTGGCGTCGTTCGTCGTTCGTCGTCATAGCCTCATGTGCAGATGTCATTCGTCGTCGGTTGCAGGTCGTCGGGGTCATTTCGTCGTCATGGTGTCTGCTAAATTTAGGGTGTGCGTTTAATGTGTGTGGTTTGGGCATCGGAGTTTTGTCGCCGGCGTCGTTCGTCATTGCTTCCTATGCGGATGTCGTTCGTCGTCGGTTGCAAGGCGTTGGTTGCAGGTCATTTGTTGTAGTTCGTCGTCATGGGGTCTGTTGCGTGTGATGTTTGTTGTTCGTGAGGTTGGTTTTCTTCTTTGTTCCTACTGGTTCTTGAAGTCTTTTTGTGGTTCGTTTGGTGGTGGTCTGCTGGTCTCTTTTTTGTTTTTGAGTGTGGTGTGTGTTTGTGGCCCTCTTGCCTGCGTTGTGCTTCGGTTGCGTTGTGCTTGTGGTGTGTTGGTCTGCTGCGTTGTGCTTGTGTTCTCGCATGTCGCGTTGTGCTTGTGTTCTTGCCTGCTGCGTTGTGCTTCTGTATTGAGTTTGGTATCCGCTGCTTTGTGCTTCTGTATTGAGTGTGGTATCTGCTGCGTTGTGTTGCTGCCTTTTGTTTTCTGTTTTTTTGTCCTTTGTTGGCTTGTAGAGGTGCTGGACAATGGAGGGTTTTTTGTAGTGTCCCTTTCGGGATCATGATAATTGCAGGAATGGTGGAGGTCGTGGATTAAAGCCTAGTTCTCTTGTCCAACATTTCAAGCTTGCACATTTTGTTGATGGTTCTGCTATTCATAGGTATAAGTTACTTATAGGCAATGGCTCTAGTCTTTTTTCTGCCTTAGAACGTACTTTGCAAGGGCTAAATTTTTGGATGTGTGGAACTTGTCTTCGACTCATGCTTTATCTAAGAGTTGTAAGCATGTTGACGATTTAGATGTTTCTAGGCCTTTGTGTAAAGGTGTTGTCAGTGACCTAATATTTTATATCCAAGGTATCCCATGTCTGTAATATCCGCTAAATTCTAAATAAAATAAAATGGGTAATTATCCCAATAATTTTTTTTCTCTAAGATAGAGAATTCAATAAACTTTATAATTTCATATTATATTATGAAAGGTTATTACAATGGAAATTAAAAATTTATTTAAATATATTAAGCAAGTCGAATAATTAGCTAAATGTTTTTTCTCTTAAAAGGAGAATTTAATTATTTTTATAATTTCATAATAAATTATAAAAATATTATAAAGGGTTATCAGGGTAACAAAAAAAATTCCAAACAAACGTAATTAATAAATTTTCGGATTTGGGACTAATATTAATTTAAAGATGCAAGTGAAAATACAAGAATAAGCAAAAATAAAAAGGGGCGAGAGGGAGACTCGAACCCGTGACCTCTTGCTCCCTTCACACATTAACAAACACTCAATCCCGCTATGCCATGGTAACTCATCTACTCACTAAAGAAGTTTTAATTCTTTTATCTTCTTAATCCTTCTTCTTCCCCAATTGCCCAAAACCATTGTCTGATTGATTTGACGTACATTCAAGGACATGGTTTCTACCTCCATTCTTCCCCAATGGCCATTGTTTGCTTACCCCTCTCACCTCACCTTGTGTCATCCTCCAAGAAGTACAAATTGCATCAATGGGCATCAATCCCCCCTTCAACCATTGCTCAATTCCCTTTCCCATGGATCACTAGAGCTCACCAATTTGCCTATTTAAAGGCTGAGAATTCCATGGTTTCACTCACACAAACATCCACTCTTCCTTCTCTTACAAATTCACACCAATTTTAGTTGATTTTCAGGCCAAGAAACCATTAAATTGCTTGCTGATTTTTTTTACAAAAACCCTAGTTTGCCTTGCCTTGCCCCACCGGAGCACACCACCCACGTCGGACCACCACCCGAGCCACGCGCGGCCACCTCCGGCCACCAGGGACGCCACCTTGCCCCGCCTCGCTCGCCTGAAGTCCGTCGTCGTTCGTCCTGAGGGCTCTCTGGTTCCTACGTAGAAGAAGAAGGAAGACAAGAGGAGATTTGGGTCTTTTTATTGTTTTGGGCTGAAATTAAAAGGATTAATAAGGCCCATTTGCATTTTATTTAGCCCATCAGATTTCATTTTAAGAAGGAATTGATGAGGAATCTCGACCCAAGCCTTTCCATCTCGATTCGTGTGCCCATTTCGCTCTCGTCTTCGCTCGGTATAATTTTCCGACTTATATTTTAATTATAATTATCTATAAAATATTTGTTTCTCACATTTATATGATAATTACTTAATTAAATTGAATGAAACTAACTTGCATGTTAGTTTATAAAATAATATCCCTAATCCATGAAAATCCTTTTAAAATAAAATAATGGTATTTTCATCATTAAATCATTTACATGGAAAATGTAATATAAATCATATGTATATTATATTGGAAGTTATTATAAATATAAAAAGATCTAAGTTGTTAGGAAAGATAAACCAATTTTATTAATTCCCTTGTACATAAAAATAATTAATACTATGCATGTTTATTTTTTATAAAATAAAATCTCAATAGACATAGAAATCCTTATAAATAAAATAATGGGTTAATATCACTAATTTTATATACTTGGAAAGAATATTATAATAGTATGTGTACATTACTTAAGGTTTATAATATAAACAAAGACCTAGACCTAAGTTGTTAGAAAAAGATATATTATAATTACTTTTAAAATAATATTGGAAAATTAATATGTAAGTAAAGGACTAGAATAAATATATTAATATATTATCTTGATACCTTTTATATCACAAGAAGGAGTTACATGTCTTTAAAAAGAGTTTAGGATAAGATGAAAATATTATTAAAGTAATTTTATTAAAGTAAGAGAGTTTATATTACTAAAGTTGTACTAGTTGTTTTCTAACTTATAAAATAATAACCTAAGATATAGGGGAAAAATATTCCAATAAATAATAAGATTCTATTGTTATATCTCATACATGGAAAGTACTATAGTAAGTAAATTAGAAATCCCTACTTAAGGAAAGTACTAGAAAAGGCCATATTATAATATAAATATCTTCACTAACTATTGCATGTCTTTTATGAAGAGCATAAGGAAGATAATATAATGAGAATATATTCTAAGATTTAAAAAGATTTGGTGATAAGAGGAAAATATAATAATAAGAACTCATGTAAAGGTATTTTTATAAAGTTACTAGTTTAAAGTTTGTAGCTTTCTATTATAAAATTTGTAGCACATGGACTATAGTTGATATTAAATATTATTTTTATAAACGGATAATGCTAATTATATATATAACATTAGTTTACCTATATCTAAGCATAAAGAATAACAAGCATATAAATACAATTATGCTAGTAATAGTTATAGTACTAAAATTACCCTTAAAGAAAAATGTTAGTTTAATATATCTCTAAGTGTAGAGATTTTCTCTACAAGATATAAGAATTATTATAAATATAATAATGGTAACTTTAAATGGAAATATAATATGTTATTATATTGCTTAGTCATAAAGATATTATTTTGTAACCTAAGATATTTATAAGCCTTGATCATGTATTTTATATACTATATGATATGAAAAGAAATATGGGGATAAAATAAATGAGATTAATTTAATATATGTTAGTTTAGGAAGTTACTTAATAAAGAAAATAGAAATTCCTAAGTATGGAAACTTCCAAGAAAATAGATTATAAATCTATTAACTTTATTCAATGTGAATCATATAATTAAATTCTACCAAGAGAATATCATAATTAATAAAGTATTTTGATAAAGGAAATAATATTACAAAGTTCACTAAGGAATACAGTAGAACCTCTCTAAATTAATACTCGGTAAATTAATAAATCCTTTAAATTAATATTTTTCTCCGGTCCCGAATTGGGCCAATGCAAAATTTAACAAATTTCGATAAGATAATATATTTTCAAAAAACCACTATATAAATATAAGGTCCCATTAATATCATAAATTAATAATTATATAAAAAGTTACATGGTCATGACTTAGAAAATCTAATGAAATATGATTGTAGTGTTTTTTGTTTTTCTTAGTTCTATTTGAAGCTCATCTCTAACTTTTCTTATTGGATCCAACATTTCAAGCGTTGTTTTTAAAACAAATTTTGCAATGTCAACTATAATCATTCCTTGAGACTTCATCTCATGAACGAATTTTGCAGTGTCTAAAACAATTTGCTATTGCATCTTGCTCAACATTAACTATCCAAGTCGAGACTACAAGATTGATAGCAACCAAAACATTAATCTTCCAAACTCATAGCCTTCTAAAATCCTACAATAAAATCTTGTATGATAGTACATTTTGAAAGTTCTTATAACAAAAGTCTCTTTGAATTAATAAATATTAATTTATCGCTTAATTAATATCTCTATAAAATAATAAAATATCATTGTCCCAACCCTATTAATTTATAGAGGTTTTACTGTAATTGGAAATTGGAAATTGGAAAATAAGAGTTTAATTATGTTAAATATGTCAAAAGGTTAAAATAGATTCTTTAAAGCCTATTAGGGATTGTACATTCTAAAGGAAAAATATCTTTTAGATAAAGTATGATTGTGATGTTCGCATTTTTAATATAGGTTTTGATAGGTTTTCTTTGCTTATTAGGTTTAGTTTTGTTTAGTTTAGGATTAGTTTTGAGTATTTTTAGTTAAGTTTTGCATAATTCTGTGAAAAGAGTGGAATCTACGCTATTTTGTGAATTTTGCAGGTTTTAGCAAGGAAAGGAGCTGAATGGAGCTAAATTTGGAGCATTGCTGTAAGAGACGGAGGAGTGCAAGATTGAAGAAGTCGAAGCTCGAGAGTACAAGAAGAAGTGTCGAAGAAAACAAACCCCAGGCTCCTTAACGAGGCTGTGAAGGGTCGTTAACGAGGCCACGAAGAGAAAGATTTCGAGTATTATTTTTATTATTAACCGATCCTGAGCGGGAATTTATTTCCGTATCGGTTGAGTATCTTTTTAGAATCTTTTGGGGTTGTTAGAATATGTATTTTAGGTTTTAATATCTTTTTAGATTTTATTTCTATCTTTTAGAGATTATTTCTATCTTTTTAGGAAAGTTTATATCTTTTAGCTTTTTTAGTTTTTTAGCTTTTTAGTATAAATACCCTTCTATCTAGCATAGAAAGGGGGGGCTTGATTTGGAGAAGTTTTTAGAGATCTTCTTTTAGAGGAGATTTGTGGAGGCCGAGAAGGAGAGAGAGAGATCGGATCGGAAGAGGATCACGAGGCTCGGTAGACGACGGTTGCCGAGTGGTCGTTGGTCGTGTTTGTGGTTCGGTATTTTTATGTTTTTTTTCGGTTTCTTCTGAATCTCTGTAAGACAATATATTTTTTTCTTATTAATTTGAGTTTGAGTTTTGTTTCAATGTTTCATTTTATAGAAGTTTTTAGTTTCTTAGTTATGATTAGTGAGTAGTTTATTTTTCTAGGGTCGGGGTTAAGCCCGACATAGTTGAGCATGTTTGATGAGTAAGATTGAGTGTTGAATGCCTTTTATCTTTTATTGAGATTGTTTGTTGTGCTTAATACCAAGACGAAAGTTGAGGTAATTTAGGTTTTTAACTTGATTGAAAGAGAAAGTTAGTAACTTGAAGGTTGGCATTGTTTGAAAACGAAAGTTTCAAGGTTTAGATCTAAAACAAGCAATTGAGTGAATTAGGATGCGAAAGTAGATTAATTTACTTGTTAAGTCAACGAAAGTTGATAACTCTATCTGTTTAAAGGCATGATCTTATCTTCTTACGGAATCTTATGCTTGGCTATGTTGTGGTGTCCCTTGTCCTAGATTTTTGCTTTATTTGAATTATTTCTGGTGAATCTTCGTTGCTGAGTACTTGCCTCGGTACCGAATTTTAATTAGAATTTTATTAGGTTGTTAGTTAGTATTTTTGTGTTCGGTGGCTCGGTAACGATCCTGACAACATCGTTAACGAGGCATCTCGTGAGTGTTTTGTTTGATTTTTCTTAGATTGATAGATAAACAACCTTGCTTCCTGTGGAACGATCCTGACTCCACTGTACTCAGCGGGGTCTTGATTATAAATTTATTTATTGTCAAGAAACCCTCTCAACAAATTGGCGCCGTTGTCGGGGAAGCAACGTGTTGTTAGTTTATCTTCGGGATCGGGAATAGCCCGACCCCGTTTTTGTTTTTAATCTTTGTTTTCTTTGTTTGTTTTCTCAGTGTATGCCGGTAGAACGAAGAAGGCTTCAGTTTGATAACACAAGTTATTACTCAGAACCAAAACGTTCCCTGCACCGTCGACTCCGAGAAAACCGAGCCATGGCCACAACAGAAGAGATGGCTCGAGAGTTAGAGATCCTCCGGACCCAGATGGAGGCACTGAAAGCCGAGAAGGACGGCGCAGACGCAGACAAGGCTTGACTGCAACAAGAGCTAGACGCCTATCCAAGGAATGCCAAGCAATACATGCATTCGGAACTGAGGGTGCCATAATCTCCTATTGTGCTTCCTACGATAGAGAAACCTTTTGAGATCAAGTCTCAATTTATATCCTTAATCAAACGGGCTCAGTTTGAAGGGAAACCTGCTGAGTGCCCTATGGGGCATATTAGAAATTTTCTTGATTTATGTGACACTATAGCTGCTGAAGGTGTCTCGTTAGAATATGTTCTGTTAAAAGCTTTTAGATGGTCACTCACTTGAAAGGCCCTGAACTGGTTAGAAAGCCTACCTTCTAAGTCTATCAGGACTTGTAAAGCTTTGTATGATCAATTTTTTACAAAGTTTTTCCCTCCTGCTAAGACAACGGAGTTAAGGAAACGCATCACCTCTTATCACCAGTTGCCTAATGAAACATTTGTTGAAACATGGGAAAGATTCAAAGAGATGCTTAGACAGTGCCCTACTCATGGGCAACCTTTATATGTATTGCAAGAAATCTTTTTCCAGGGTATCAACGCGGAGACCAAGAACCGCATCAACACGCATACTGCGTGCGGTTTTATTGAGATGAACCCGACAGAGGCGTGGGAACTGTTGGACAAGCTGGCGAATTACGATGCTATGTACGGAACCCAACAGGCTCCACAAACTCAAAAACGTCTCTATGTGCCCAACCGAGATGAAGTTGACCCCGATGTTAAAAATCAATTCTTACAAGATGAGGTCAACCGTTTGAGGAAACAGGTAAGTTTTCTAAAATCCTCTCAATCATGTCAAGAATGTGGTTCTTCTGCGCATAGTACTTCTGCTTGCACTAACATTGAGCAGGTTAGAACCGCTGAGACAATAGCTGAGATGAATTACATGAGAGGACCCTACAGGAACCAGCCTAATTATAATGACAGGTCAAACAACTATCAACCATGGGGCAATCAAAATACAAGTCAAAATTACGCAGGGCCCCCACAAGATAGACGACCTGCACCATATCGACCTCCAGGCCATCAGGAGACGCCATCATGGGTTCAGGAGATTAAAGAGAGAATCAACGGAGTGAACAACAAGGTTGATGACGTTCAAGCCAAGCTGAACAGACAAGATAAAAGATGGGGAGAGTTCGATATTTGGAAGAGGAGCGTTGATTCCCAACTAGGGGACCTAGCTGCACGGATTCCAAGACCACAAGGGCAACTCCCGGGCCGTCCCGAGGAGAACCCTAGAGGCCAAATAGCAGCGGTACACCTCAGAAGCGGGAAGACACTACCGGAAAGAATTCAAGCTGAAGAGAAGAAGGAAAAGGACCTCGCAAAACAGCTCGTTAATGAGCCAGCGAGAGCTAGTACCGAGCCTACAAGCCAGGATGACGAGGCTCCGAGGGTATCTAACGACCCTAACCCAGGTAAGTCTACTAATCCGAGCCTCCCTCTCAATCCCAGGGTCGGTAACGAGCCGCCGAGGACATCAATCGACCCCATTGTCGACCCGGTACTCTCACCTCTCGAGCCTAACATGGTTCCGAGAATGGTGAAATCTCTTCCATTTCCAACTAAGAAATCTATGGACTCTACTGAGAGTAAGTTCAAGCGTTTCGTTAAGATTCTTCAGGGCATTAATATTTCCATCCCATTCGCTGACGCCCTAAGCGAGATGTCGGCTTACACAAATTTTTTGAAGGATATTCTTAGCAGAAAAAGGTCCATTACAGAGCTGCAGGATGAAGTCAGATCCATAGCTCTTCCAGAAAAGCTTGGAGATCCCGGGAGGTTTGCAATCACAATCGGCATAGGCAACCACAAGTTCAAAGCTTTATGCGATCTTGGTGCCAGTGCTAGTCTTGTTCCGCTCTCAATCTGGTCTAAAGCCAATATGGGACCACTAGAGCCAGTAGACATGAATCTGTACATGGCAGATGGGTCAAGTGTCAAGGCCACAGGAGTAGTGGACGATTACCCTATTCAAGTTGGGAAATTCTTTATACCGAATGATTTTATCGTCCTTGATATGCATGAAGACCCTCATGTCCCCATAATTCTCGGGCGACCATTCTTAGCCACAGCAGGAGGAAGAGTTGATGTGCGAAAGGGACTCCTCACTTTTGATATAGGAGAGGAACGGGTGGAATTCAATTTAGATCAAAAAGCCAACGACCCAATTGGAGTGGCACAACTAGAGTTGACTCAACCCGAACTCGACACCACAGTCCCTACCGAGCCACATCTGCTGATCACTGATTCTCACGTGCACGAGTTCAACCAAGGCCCTACTATAGAGGTTACAGAAAAGTCCAAACCACCTTGGCTTTCGGACTACACCAATAACCCATGGATATCGAGCTTGCTAATAGAAGAAAAAGGCCCTAATTTAGCAATTCAAGCGCACAGAGGCAATAAGGCTACAAGCAGGGTATCTCAAGACCCCAACACGGCCATACATGAACCACCATGAGACTAGCAAGGGAGCTCGTCGGGCTAACGACGTTAAACATAGCGCTTACGGGAGGCAACCCGCTTTTTTAGAATAGGTTTAGCTTAGTTTATTTTTCTTTTCTTTTTTCTTTTTAGATTATTTCTTAGTTTTCTTTTATTTTATTTTTAATCTTAACTAGGATAGAAATTAGATTTTTAAAGCTAACAAAGATTTCAGGAGAAATGGGTCGAAAAATCACTCAAGAAGGCCACGACGGCTCGTTAACGACCCACCCAAGGTCGTTAACGACCCTGTTCGGAAGACCCAATTCGTCACAATACGGGGCAGGTAAGTTTTTAACCTAATCTATCTAATTCTTCTACCCTAGCCGCCGCCCCTCCCTTCTACCATTACCCCTCCTATAAAAACACTTCTACCCCTCCCAAAATTCTACCACAATCCCTTCAAAATTCACTCTCAAACCCAAAACACTCTCAATCCCTCTCCCTTCCCTCCCACCGAGTCGGAATTCCCCACGCTAACGACCACCGGAGACGCCGTCGTTACCGGAGTTCGGAAGCCATCCACCGACGAGGTTGTAACGCCTTCATCTACCTCTGAAGGGCTTCCATCTAACGAGCCATCTCTTCAGGTGTAGCCATGGCTCGGTTTTCTCGGCGTCTACGGTGAGGGGAGCGCTCAGGTTCTATTTAGTAACTGGTATTGTCAAATTCGAGCCTACGACGTCCAGCTGGCATACGCTGAGAAAACAGACAAAGAAAACAAAATTAAAAACAAAAAACGGGGTCAGGCTATTCCCAGACCCACGGATAAACAAACAAACACTGTTGCTTCCCCGGCAACGGCGCCAATTTGTTGAGAGGGTTTATTGACAACAAATAAATTTATAGTCAAGCCCCCGCTGAGTATAGCGAAGTCAGGATCGTTCCACGGGAAGCACGGTTGTTTGTCTATCAACTATTATAAATAAAACAAAGCAAAACAAAACAAAACACCCTACGACCAACCTCGTTAACGACTTTGTCAGGGTCGTTAACGAACCTGGGAAAAATATGAACACACTCTAATGACCTAAAACACAGGTTCGGAACCGAGGCCAAGGAACTCGATAACGAATATAACGAATGCAAACTCAAATAAGAATAAGAATCTAGGACAAGGGTTACCTCAACATAGCTATGCATATAACTCATAAGAAGATAAAGATCATGCCTTTAGATAGATAAATTCATCAACTTTCGCTGATTAGTAAGCAAATCAATCAATTCTCATAAATCAATTCACTCAATCACTTGTTTTTGGATCCAAAGCTCGAAACTTTCGTAATCGAACAATATCAACCTTCAAGTTAACAACTTTCTCTTTCGATCAAATTGAGAACTCAAATTACTTCAACTATCGTCTAAGCATAAACTCAACAAGCAATCTAACACATATAAAAGGCATTCAAAACATCAACTTTATTCATCAAACATGCATAACTATGCCAGGTTTCAACCCCAACCCTAGATAAGAAAACTACTCACTACTCATCATAATAAAGCTAACAACTTTGATAAGAGAAAACATTGAAAACAAAGCAAACTTACTTATTAATAAGAAAAATATCGTCTTACAATCTCTAGAAGAAAACCGAAAATACAAAACAAAACCCGAGCAAAATCCGACTAACGATTGATGAGGCTCCACAAACTCAAAAACGTCTCTATGTGCCTTTAAATGGAGTTTTTATGGTGGGAGAGATAAAATAACAGAAGCAATCTCTTATGTTCCACCGAAAGAAGCAAGCAGAATTAGAACTGACTAAGCTGCAAATAGAATTGCAAATGACGTCATATTTCACTCAAGTAAAGGTGTCTGGCTTTACAAGAACACTAAAGACATTCGCGTCAAAGAAGATGACGTTAGTAAGGAACTAAAAGTTGACCACAACTACTACTAGTGGAAAGATTTAAGGAGTATTAATTGCATCGAAGCAAAAGGGTGCATATTGTCGCTCTACAAATCGGAAAGGACTTAGCCAATAACAAGAGAATTATAATCAAGCAAAACCTGTCAGAGTTGGGGAAAAGGTTATAACTAATTGATGAATCATTCCTCCCTTATTCTATGAGAGATGAGATATTTGATGATCTCATAGACCCTTAAGGCTAAAGGACTAAGTGTGTCGAGAAGAAGGCCACGCATTTTAACCAATTATTGCATTACGCACGATAAGAAGTTTCCCCTTAAGCCCAAAAGTATTCCGTCATAAGTGGATAAGTTCAACCCCCAAGCCATGGAGAAGTTCAACGATAGACACAAGAAGCGAATAAAATAACTTATCCTTTCTCGTGTAATCAAAATATGTCCCAAACAAGGGTACTTGTGACATATATCGTAGGATTGTCATTAGAATTTCAACCTCGATCATAACCAACGCATAGTTGAATAATTCTGATATTATTATCACCTATCTTCTTTCGCAAAGTGTTATACTTTGAACTTTGCTATGCTATCATAGCCGTCTTGAAGATGTTCGTTGGTACTTTCTCTACAAAAGCTGGATAACCATCCTGAAGATGTTCATTGGTACTTTCTTCGTGAAAGCACTGTTTCAAACGCTTAGTTTCGATTAATAGGTTACGTAAGTCACTCCATCTTTTCTTATGCGATTTACTCCAACCTCTACAAGAAATAGTTTCATTTTGTGTTGCGTTGTTAAACTAGAATAGTTAATATCATAAGTTTAAATAGCTAAACATTTTTTTTTCTAAGAATATGGTTCACAGTGGCGAATAAGGGTGAACTTCTATCTCCCATCTTGATCACATGGTTGAGGTAGAATTTCAAGTCTTGTTCCTGTGAAGGCATATTAAAGGATTATGCTGGAGGTAGTTTCACAGATACTGATCACATTGGTGAAATGAAACCCAGATCGTATTTATGGGCATATTAAACCACCTCCTTCTTCCTCATTGCTCCTCCTTTTTCCACGTGAATGAACCAGAGGGAGTCCAGGACGTGGACGACGCACTTCAGGCGAGACACCACCGGCGTCTGGGCGGCTCCGGCGGCAAGGGTGGCGGCGCGCGAGGCTGGGGCGGTGCCCTGGCTGGTGGTCGACGGTGGTGGGGAGCCAAAGGGGAGACACTAGGGTTTTGTGTGGATTTTTTTAACAAAAATCAGATTTGAAAAAAAAATACAATTTGGGGGTTTTTGGCTTTGAATGAGATGAACTTAGCAAGAGAGGAAGTAGAGAAGGATGGTGTGAGTCTTTCATTGAAATCTCAGCCCTTTTTATAGCCAAATTTGAGGCTCCTAGTGATCCATGGCAATGAGAATTAACCAATGGAAGAGAAGGAACTCAATGGGGATAGGTGAAGTTTGTGTTTGTTTGTTGATGATGTAAGGAATGATGCAAATTGGGTGGTCTTGCAATCTGGAGGTGGAAACAATGGGTTGAAACAATGTGCTTAATTATACGTCAAATCAATCAGACAATTGATTTGGGCAATTGGGGAAGAAGAAGACTAAGTTGATATAAATTTAAAAGTGTTGTAATTTGGGTAGATGAAATTGAGTTAGCCTAGTGGAATTGAGTGTGTTTTAGTTTGTGAAAGGTGCAAGAGGTCTTGGGTTCGAGTCTGCCTCTTGACACCTTTTTATTTTGCCCCTCCTTTTATTTTTACTTGCTTGTAATATGACATTAACCAAAAATTCGAAATTAATATGAACTATCTTTATTTTTATTTTTCATTTGTCACTTTGATAAACTTTTATAACCTTTTATAATTTAATAAGAAATTATAAAGATTATTAAATTCTCTATTTTTGAGAAAAAAAAATTTGGGATAATTATCCGTTTTATTTTATTTAGAATTTTAGCGGATATTACAATAGTACCCCCTTAAAATTAGTTTCGTCCCCGAAACTAGGAAAGACTTAGGACGGTACAAGGTGAAGACGGAAAGTAGCTACTACCACTCACAACTTGTGAGGAAAAAAAAAAAGTCTAGTACCCCCTTAAAGAACAATTCGTTCTTTAGTTAAGATGACTGTACCAGTAGGAGAATTACTATTGTGCCTTTTTCTTAAGAAATCGTTAACTTTGTATTCCTTAAAAGATTCCCACATTTGAACTTATGCGGTGTAACGAAATTAAGGGATAGGAATGGAAATCCAATTGGTCTTGCTGGCGAAGTAGGCGGGGTCAAGCGGTTTTATCCAAAACTTTGGGTCAAACCTATGGAAGTTTTGGGTTGACCTTCCCGAACATAAAGGTTGGATTTCTTACTGAATAAGCATCCTAAATGAAACGATCACTTAAGTGTTTCTAGGAAACGAGTAAGAAAATGACTAATCCATTCTATACTTCTAGAATAGAGTCGTTGCGGAAGAATTCTTTTAATGACGGATGTTTGATAACCATCGATATGGAATCGAAGTTTGAATATGTAAGGGTCATGCCTTAGAAGAAGAATTTCGATTTATGGTTTCTAACGAAGTTACTATTGGGCAATGGTTATCTCGCAAGAGTGAGTAACCTTCTTTACGATGTCGTGTTCGAATATATGATACTATCGAGAAGTGGTTCAAGCGTCCTATATTAAGCGTATTAATTCTTATAAGAACTAGTTTTTCATAAATAAGGTCAAACCCGAAGAACTATGTGGTTTCATTTCACCAATGTGATCAGTATCTGTGAAACTACCTCCAGCATAATCCTTTAATATGCCTTCACAGGAACAAGACCTGAAATTCTACCTCAACCATGTGATCAAGATGGGAGATAGAAGTTCACCCTTATTCGCCACTGTGAACCATATTCTTAGAAAAAAAAATGTTTAGCTATTTAAACTTATGATATTAACTATTGTAGTTTAACAACGCAACACAAAATGAAACTATTTCTTGTAGAGGTTGGAGTAAATCGCATAAGAAAAGATGGAGTGACTTACGTAACCTATTAATCGAAACTAAGCGTTTGAAACAGTGCTTTCACGAAGAAAGTACCAATGAACATCTTCAGGATGGTTATCCAGCTTTCGTAGAGAAAGTACCAACGAACATCTTCAAGACGGCTATGATAGCATAGCAAAGTTCAAAGTATAACACTTTGCGAAAGAAGATAGGTGATAATAATATCAGAATTATTCAACTATGCGTTGGTTATGATCGAGGTTGAAATTCTAATGACAATCCTACGATATATGTCACAAGTACCCTTGTTTGGGACATATTTTGATTACACGAGAAAGGATAAGTTATTTTATTCGCTTCTTGTGTCTATCGTTGAACTTCTCCATGGCTTGGGGGTTGAACTTATCCACTTATGACGGAATACTTTTGGGCTTAAGGGGAAACTTCTTATCGTGCGTAATGCAATAATTGGTTAAAATGCGTGGCCTTCTTCTCGACACACTTAGTCCTTTAGCCTTAAGGGTCTATGAGATCATCAAATATCTCATCTCTCATAGAATAAGGGAGGAATGATTCATCAATTAGTTATAACCTTTTCCCCAACTCTGACAGGTTTTGCTTGATTATAATTCTCTTGTTATTGGCTAAGTCCTTTCCGATTTGTAGAGCGACAATATGCACCCTTTTGCTTCGATGCAATTAATACTCCTTAAATCTTTCCACTAGTAGTAGTTGTGGTCAACTTTTAGTTCCTTACTAACGTCATCTTCTTTGACGCGAATGTCTTTAGTGTTCTTGTAAAGCCAGACACCTTTACTTGAGTGAAATATGACGTCATTTGCAATTCTATTTGCAGCTTAGTCAGTTCTAATTCTGCTTGCTTCTTTCGGTGGAACATAAGAGATTGCTTCTGTTATTTTATCTCTCCCACCATAAAAACTCCATTTAAAGGCACATAGAGACGTTTTTGAGTTTGTGGAGCCTCATCTTGTAAGAATTGATTTTTAAGATCGGGGTCAACTTCATCTCGGTTGGGCACATAGAGACGTTTTTGAGTTTGTGGAGCCTGCTGGGTTCCGTACATAGCATCGTAATTTGCCAGCTTGTCCAACAGTTCCCACGCCTCTGTCGGGTTCATCTCTATAAAACCGCACGTAGTATGCGTGTTGATGCGGTTCTTGGTCTCCGCGTTGATACCCTGGAAAAAGATTTCTTGCAATACATATAAAGGTTGCCCATGAGTAGGGCATTGTCTAAGCATCTCTTTAAATCTTTCCCATGTTTCAACAAATGTTTCATTAGGCAACTGGTGATAAGAGGTGATGCGTTTCCTTAACTCCGTTGTCTTAGTAGGAGGGAAAAACTTTGTAAGAAATTGATCATACAAAGCTTTCCAAGTCTTGATAGACTTAGAAGGTAGGCTCTCTAACCAGTTCAGGGCCTTTCCAGTAAGTGACCATCTAAAAGCTTTTAACAGAACATATTCTAGCGAGACACCTTCAGCAGCTATGGTGTCACATAAATCAAGAAAATTTCTAATATGCTCCATAGGGCACTCAGCAGGTTTCCCTTCAAACTGAGCCCGTTTAATTAAGGATATAAATTGAGACTTGATCTCAAAAGGTTTCTCTATCGCAGGAAGCACAATAGGAGATTCTGGCACCCTCAGTTCCGGATGCATGTATTGCTTGGCATTCCTTGGATAGGCGTTTAGCTCTTCTTGCAGTCGAGCCTTGTCTGCGTCTGCGCCGTCCTTCTCCGCTTTCAGTGCCTCCATCTGGGTCCGGAGGATCTCTAACTCTCGAGCCATCTCTTCAGTTGTGGCCATGGCTCGGTTTTCTCGGAGTCGTCGGTGCAGGGAACGTTCGGGTTCTGAGTAATAACTGGAGCTATCAAACTGAAGCCTTCTTCGTCCTACCGGCATACACTGGGAAAACAAACAAAGAAAACAAAAATTAAAAACAAAAACGGGGTCGAGCTATTCTCGATCCCAAAGATAAACTAACAACTCGTTGCTTCCCTAGCAACGACGCCAATTTGTTGATAGGGTATTCTCGGCCAACAAATAAATTTGTAAGTCAAGACCCCGCTGAGTACAGTGGAGTCAGGATCGTTCCATAGGAAGAAAGGTTGTTTGTCTATCAATCTAATAAAAATCAAACAAAATCAAACACAACACTCACGAGATGCCTCGTTAACGACCTTGTCAGGATCGTTACCGAACCAACGAATACAAAAATATCAATTAACGACCTAATAAAATTCCAATTAATATTCGGTACCGAGGCAAGTACTCAACAACGAAGATTTACCAGAAATAATTTCAATTAAAACAAAAATCTAGGACAAGGGACACCACAACATAGCCAAGCATAAGAATTCGTAAGAAGATAAGATCATGCCTTTAAATAGATAGAGTCATCAACTTTCATTGACTTAACAAGTAAATTAATCTACTTTCATGAACTAACTCACTCAATTGCTTGTTTTGGATCTAAAGCTTGAAACTTTCGTTTTCAAACAATATCAACCTTCAAGTTACTAACTTTCTCTTTCAATCAAGTTAAAACTCAAATTACCTCAACTTCCGTTTCGGTATTAAGCACAACAAACAATCTCAATAAAAGATAAAAGGCATTCAACACACAATCTTACTCATCAAACATGCTCAACTATGCCGGGCTTAACCCCAACCCTAGAAAAATAGACTACTCACTACTCATGATTAAGAAACTAAAAACTTCAACAAAAATAAACATTGAAACAAAACTTCAAACTTAAATTAATAACAAAAATATCGTCTTACAGAGATTCAGAAGAAAACTAAACAAAACATTCACCGAACCACAAACTCGATCAACGAACCTCGGAAACCGTCATCTACCGAACCTTGTCACCGACTTCCGATCCGATTTTCTCTCTTTCGGCCTTCCTCCAAATCTTCTCCAAAAACAAGCCCCCCTTTCTATTCTAGATAGAAGGGTATTTATACTAGAAAATCCTAAAAAACTAAAAAGGCTAAAAGATAAAAACTTTCCTAAAAAGATAGAAACAATCTCTAAAAGATAGAAATAAAATCTAGAAAGATATTAAACCCTAAAATACATATTTTAATAACCCATAAAGATTCTAAAAAGATACTCAACCGATACGGAAATAAATTCCCGCTCAGGATCGGTGAATAATAAAAATAATACTCGAAATCTTTCTCTTCGTGGCCTCGTTAACGACCCTTCACAGCCTCATTACCGATCCTGGGATTTGTTTTTTTCAACACCTCCTCTTGTACTCTTAAGCTTCGACTTCTTAAATCTTGCACTCTCCCGTCCTTCATTGTGATGCTCCAAATTCAGCTCCATTCAGCTTCTTTCCTTGCTAAAACCTGCAAAATTCACAAAATAGTGTAGATTCCACTCTTTCCACAGATTTATGCAAAACTAACTAAAAATAATCAAAACTAAACCTAAACTTAAACAAAACTAAACCTAATAAACAAAGAAAACCTATCAAAAACTATGCTAAAAATGCGAACATCAGGAGATGAGGACCCACTACCATCTATGTGATTGATGAGCTGCGAATGCAAATGCAAATGCGAATACGGGTATGGAATGCAATGGATGTACTCTGATTGACGAGCTAATCATGTAGCTCAACTAGTTGTAGAAGAATTGTCCAGTGGAGCACTAGATTAAGATACTTGTGATGGGCTTAGCATTTGCTACTAAATTCTAGTGTGCACTGATCATATTGTCCGACCATAGTTCGCACACATGTTTTTCGATCATACAACATGGGGCCGTTTCAAGCCGCCTTTGGGACTAGGTTGCATGTATTACTTTCTTCGGGAACCATTACGTTCTGGTAAGGCATAAAATTCTAGAGACATTATCATTTATTATTGTAAGTTATTTAATACACTTATCATTTATTGACATAATTATTATTCTAGGTTACACTTCACAATGATTTCCCGATGCTGCCTCCGAAGATGTGGATCCATTGCCATGATCAATCAATGGACAAGTACTTACCTTAGTTTTTGGATCGTATACAATTGTTCGAGCAATACCGTAGTTTAGATGGGTTATCTCCTTGCATGCCGTAGGGTCATTTTCAGCGAAAAGGAGTTTGGGATATTTTATTCATTGTAAATCCCTCCTTTGAACATTGTAAGAATTATCGTTTTAATGAATCAAAACATATTATTTTTATGCTTCTAGGTTTTGTATGGTTAATTATGGTAACAATTGTAGATGCGAAAAAACTTAACAATTAATGTAAAAAAGATAAATATTAATTTCAAAGGAGACCTTTTTACAAATATTGTAGCGGTACAAAGTGCAACTCTAAATTCTAAGCATCTAATCCTAAACTACCTATAGTAGCCAACATCACTATGATGTGACGACTAGAGGGAGAGGGAGCGGCAACGATCCCTTTGTCGTGGGGGAGGGTGCTACCCAAACGCAATGGCATGCAGTCGGCGAGCAAAGTGTCCAAGTACTCCACCTCGATCCTGGTATACCTCTAATTCTCGCGCTATGCCTCACACATGTGCCATGCGCTGTCAACCAAATACAAATTTTATTAATTTAAGGCACATAAATACTAAATAAAAACAACTATAGGGGGACACACGTACCATATAAATATCCACCTCAGGTGGTACTTGCTTGGGGGGGGGGGGGGGGGTTGTTTGCCATTTCTTCGTTTGAAGTGCGATATATAAATGGATGGATGTGTGCGTCCCAAATGCCACTGCTCATACTCAACACCCATAGAGTAAGGGTATGCCACCAATTCACCAAGGGACACCAAATATTTTAGCCGCTCTTCCCAGTGGTCATCAACATCAGAGAAGCACATAGTCCAATTCCTCACATCAGGTTCCTCAGTTGGATGCACATAGTGGGCTTGATGACATTAGACGCTGGGATGGACTGGTGCCATCTGAATTTTCAAGCACACCTCTCAGGATGATAGGGCTCCTTGACAACTCGGATCTTCCCACATAGTTTTCGCAATATGAGTGTTGAGTCGACTAGTAGATTGGTGTCAATAGGTTTGCCACCATATTCATCTTGTTTAGGCTCGAGGGGGCAGGGTGTTGGGTGGTAGGAAGGTTTGACCTCGTGATAAGATGAAGGTTCGACCTTAGGGTAATAAGACGGTTCGACCTTAGGGTAATAAGACGGTTCGACCTCGTGATAAGATGATAGCGCGATCTCGGGGTAAGAAGGTCAAGCCTAATAGTGGGTGGGCTCGGTTTGAAAGTAGGAAGGTCCGACATAGTTGGGGTCGGACAACACTAAAAGAGGTGTAAATGAAATCATATTAAGAAGTCATGGGTTAGACCATGGGTCGGTCTGTAGTGTAGCAACATTGCCAAATTTTGTGTCTAAATTTCGGGTAGGCCCGAAATCAAGAGGTGGGTTTTGAGTGTGTTGGGAAGTAGATGATGCTCACGCATTATGGTATTCCGGGATTAGGATTTGGGTTTGGGTGGGTGGAATGATGGGGTTTATTGTATATGGGGAGGCGGGAAACTCAAATGATGGTTGGGACCAATCTACGCATAAATAATTATGCTTGATTGATACTCATAATATAAAATTTAAATATTAATTAAGAAGACTAAATTAAAATAAAATATATCAAGACCTAAATTGAAATTTTAAGACGTAAAATATGATAATGTACTTAAATCAAATCCCTTCGGTTGGGATAAATCGAAACCAACATATATGGAACCATTGGATAAACCAGAATCTCCTCTTGCTCAGCTTCAGCACCAACGGTTGTTTCCATTATCGTTTGGTTTAAATCATAGGCTCTGATGAAAACAGAAGTGACATTTACGAATGACTTTTACTTTTGAATCTAAAACCTCCAACAAATTTTTTTCATTTTTTTCCATAATTTTTTCTCTCCTTTTTCCCCCTAATTTTTCCCTTTTGGAATGCACCCAAATCCCACCCCCTATTTATAAAAATAGGAGAAAATCCAAAGATTATTTTGGTAGCCGTTAGGGCATGTTGGTCGAAAAGATCGACACGTGCCACACCGCTATTGTGCAGTAGGTGTCAACCTGTAAATAAGCCACCTCATCCTACATTAAATAGTTATTTAATTAAAAAATTATGAAAACTAAATTTTATTTTTATTTTTATTTATTTATGTAAAATATATTTTAAAAATCTAATGTTGATAATAAAATAATGAGATATCTTTTCCTTTTATCTATTTATGTAAAATATTTGTTAAAAATCAAATATTGATGACAAAAACTGAATTTTGATTAAAAATGATTATTCTTTACATTATATTTCCCTTTTTGTGTAAAATATTTTTAAAAAACTCAAATTTTATATATATAAATTTTGATTAAAAATATTTTATCAGTTTTTTAATAAACATTTTATTTTTAAAAATTCCTTTGTATAAGTAGATAAAGAGGCTAACATAATGTAAAATTTCATCAATTTTTATTAAAAGTTCGATTTTTAAAAATATTTTACATTTTTATTAGTCGACACAAAAAAATTAAAAGAATATAATATAAATTTAATATTTTTATCAAAATTATAATTAGGAAATTAATTTTCAATCTCTTATGAGATAATATAAAATTCATTTATATTTTAATCAAAATTTACATTTAGATAAATAAAATAAAATAAAATAAATAAAAAAATTTAAATTTACCTCTAAGTAATTTAATTGATTATTATTTTATTTCTAATATATAAATATTAATCTTATCATTCTTCCTATTCAATTAATAATTGTTCTATAATATAATTCTAATGTTAATTTTACTATTTTCATCTAAACATTATTTGAATAGCATTACATCACATCACAATATATTAAAAGATCTAATTTTATTAAATAGATATCTTTATGTATGTGAAAACGTTTAATATATCAATAAAATAGTCTTCATCTATTAATATTTAATAAAAAAGTTGTGGAGGTAAGGAAATTTGTTATTTTATAACCCAAAAGACATGTATAATTTAAACAATTTATATACAAAATAATAAATATTTTTAAGGGAATTCATGCTGGATCCTCGAGTTTTTAAGGGAAACTAGTTATACCTGTCGTGCCATGCACGACTATATGGATTTAATACTTAATTTATTTAATAAATAATTTTACTTTAATATAAATAATATTTACATCATAAATGCATAAAAAGACATAGATAATGTAATTTTTTATTTTTTTTATCATCATTTGATTTAAGAAATTTTTTATAGAAATTGATATATAGATTAAGATAATGTAATTTTTTTAAAATAATTTTCGAAATCTTAAATTTTTTATAAATAAATACATTGAAAATAAATTTAATTGAAAATGATATAGTAATATAAATAAAAATTTAACTCATTAAAATATAAAGTAGGGTCAAAATCAATGAGGTGGCAAAAAAGATACAACTTTAGTATATAGTTATACATCCTATAATTAATTGTAATTGATATTGTCTAAGAATATGTTACATAGATATTGTTTTACATAAGAAGATTTAAAAAAAATCCTAATTATAAAAACAAATAGTTGTTTTAATATAAGGTGGGTCCATAAGTAAGAGATAATTTTTAACATGTATCTAAAATAATATTGAAAATATTGAAAAATCTTATCATAAATATTCTCTAAGATAGTTTTAGCAAAAGATAAATATTAGAAAAAATAAATATATAAAAAATAGAAAATCGGTTAGAAAAATTGAAAAATTTGAACATAAAATAATATTTTTAACATGAGGTGGGGTCAGAATCACCGTGGTGGCTCAAAAACGGTCGACTTTTATAATATATATTGATTCATGTTTTCTAAAATAAATTCAAAACTATTACATAAAACCTACGTGGCAAATTTTAATTATGTAATATATTCATTTTAATATAAATATTATAATATTTTTTAAACTTCAAAAATTTAAATTATACAACATACAATCTACTTGAAAAATATATAAAATATTTTTAATTTAATATTTTATATGATTTATATTAATTGTTATTAAAATAAATTTTATTTTAATAATTATATACAATAACATATTTTTTTTATTAGAAAAATACTAATATAGTTATAAACTAACGAAAATTTTCAAGTAAGGGCACCAGCCTAGACCTGGGTCCGGTTCCCCTAACCATGGAACCAGAACCGAAACCGGGCATGGGTCGGTTCCTAGGTTCCAGTCCGGTTTCGGTTTTCGCCGGTTCCGATGCCGGTTCCGGTGCCGGTTCCTCCCAGTTCCGGTTCCGGTTCGAAACCGGAAATAATTAAGAAAAAGCTTAATTTTTGTCCCCTGAACGGAAACCGCAATCACGGTCCAATGGGCTGCGATCACGGTTAGCCAAACCGCGGTCGCGGTTACGTAAACTGTGATCGCGGTTACCTAAACTGCGATCGCGGTTTGGTTATTTTTATTTTTTATGGGGGGAACCAGCGGTTCCACCCGGTTCGGACCCGCCGGTTACCGGTTTCGGAATCGCCGGTTCACCGGTTCCGGGGGTGGACGAACCGGAACCGAAACCGTACCGGGAACCGGACCCGACATTTCCGGAACCGAAACCACCGGGAACCGGATCCGGCGGTGCTGGAACCGAAACCGTCGGTTCAGTTCCCGCCGTTTCATCCTAAACCCGACCCAGGTCTACACCAGCCGGACTTTTGCAAAAGTTCAAGGGTACATTCGGAATAAATTTTTTTCAGGTCACCACATGAAAAAGCCAAAAACTCGAAGGTACAAACCTGAATTTCCCTATTTTAAAATAACGCCCTTATATAAGGTGCCTATGTCACATGGTAAAACAAATTCAACAGACATAGTTTTTTGTTTATAAATTATTAGGGTAGATGAACTTTGTTGATATTTCTCTATCAATTAACAAATAAAATTAAATAATTGAAAGACAAAGGGAAAATATATATGTTATATTTAAAATAAAACTGTATTAGTCAATAAATATAATAATATTTTATTAGATAATAATATAATTTTTAATATTTAGATGTATATATACTTAATTTGATGGATATATATCTAAATTTTCAAAACTTGAGGGATGTATACCCATTTTCCCCGGTAATCTATAACTATGTATTAAAGTTGTTCCTTTTCGAGCCACCAGAATGATTCTGGCCCCACCTTATAATTATAAAATTAATTTTTATTCCTAATATTTTAACTTTTTCTATTAAATTCTTCTTTAACTGTTTAAATATATCTTTAACATCAAACAAATATCTATTTAGTATAACGATATCTTTTGAAAACTTCCTTATACAAGTATTTAAGATTAAAGATAAAATATTTTAGAATAAATATAAATCTTTTAGCATATATCTTTTGACGAATTTATTTATAGATATATAGTGATTTTCTTTTATAAAAAATTAATGATAAATTTTATAATTTTAAAATTTATAAAAATAGATAATAAAATATTTAATAGATGTATTAAAATATTTGATAAGCCCTAAATTTACTTAAATAAAAAGTAATAAAATGTAAAGAATATAATATTTGATAAAAAAAAATTATACCTGCAAGCAAGTAATATATTACTTATATTAAAATTATTATTATATTTTTATTTATTAATATTCTATTTATAATATTTATAAAATATCGAATCGTAGTCGTATATGGTACGACGGATAAAACTAGTAAATTAATCAATTCCGTAGCCTGAAGTGATCATCTTGCACAGTGTAACCAACCACGACGCAAATGACCGACAACATTAAACTAAGGAAAATTTTCGTACAGTGGATAAGGTATTATTCATTTAATCTGTTCTCTATTTCTCCGGCAAGAATTTTGACGCAAGTATACATGCGTCAATAGTGAAATATATTTAATTTATTAAAGACACAAGTTCGACGAGATCTATCCAGGACTTTATAAACGAAGAACATTTAGAACATATAAAATATTTTATTTATGGGATTTTTTAACATCGGACTAGCTGATTAAGTAATTAATACACTCAAAAAATTGATTAAACAATGGGGTATTATTATTTGTAAGGTTTAAAACAAAAATTTCATGGTATTAATTAATGTGTGGAGTCATGGAAATATTTGGCAAAGTGGGAACAAACCATAATACAGATGGTAGATGGTACAACGAATTTTGGTCGAACTGTGATGATGTCGAAGATGACTAATTTGTCAAGTAATCAAGTTTATTTGTCGATTTGTCGAGGAGGAGAAAGTTGTATACGAAATACTTTAATTTTAGAGAGTAATTGTAGAAATGATTAAAAAACTAGTTAGAAATAATAAAAAAAAGAAACAATTATATTATGAATACAAATTGAAAAAGATAGGCTCCTAAATGAACATCGATGTTTGTCAGCAATTCGGTATTCGGTTTGGTTAAGTCTTGTTTGTGTTCAACTCAATTTGTAAACGAACCGAGCTTGAGAACAATTTTGAGGCTTGAAAAATAAATGAATTGAGCTTTAGCACAAGAAAACTTAGCTCGTTTATTCATGAGCAAACTCGATTATATATATGTTGATGAGTAGGGTCGATTATATGTTCAGAAAAAACTAGATTATACATTTATGAATAAGCTCCACTATATATTATTAATATAATATACTACATCTATTCGAAAATACTTCACATTCTGTAAATTAACAAAAATATTACTCCCTCCATTCAGAAATACTTATCATTCTACATATTTTTTTCAAGATTTTCAATTTTTTCGTTGAAAAAATGCTCCAAAAGGAAAAATAAATCTTCTTCTCCAAAACAAAACCAAGCAATCTAGTTATAGAAGTGAATTTAAAATTAACTACTTCCATAATATTTTTGATAAATCCTAGAACGATAAATATTTCAGAACGAATTGAATAATTTCCAAAAGGGTTAGAAGTTGTTTGTTGGTTTAAAGTTTTTAAAAGGGTTCTTTAGGTTTCAATTTAGTGGATAGTTTTAAAATAATTTTCAAAATTGGCACTTTATTGTGTACCCATGGGGCACACATTAGTCGAACCCTTTATTTAATGGACATTGGTAGATGGTTTAAAGGACATTGGTCGAACGATGATGATGCCGACATATACTAATTTTTCATGTAATCAAGTTTATTTGTCGATTTGTCGAGGAGGAGAAAGTTGGATTTGAAAAACTGAGCATAATTGTAGAATTGATTAAACTTGTTAGAAATAAAAAAGAAACAATTATATTATGAATACAAATAAAAAAAGATTGGCCTACAAATGAACATAGTTGTTCGTGAGTAATTCAGTATTCGGTTTGGTTAAGTTTTCTTTGTGTTCGGCTTGATTTGTAAACGAGTCGAGCTGGTGCAAAATTTTAAGCCTCGAAAAATAAATGAATTGAGCTTGAGCACAAGAAAACTCAGCTCATTTGTTCATGAACAAACTCGATTATATATTTGTGTGTAAGCTCGATTATATGTTCACAACAAACTAGATTATACATTAATGAATAAGCTCCATTATATATTATTAAAATAATATACTACCTCTGTTTTGAAATACTTGTTATTCTACGAATGAACAAAAATATTACTCCATCAGCTCATAAATACTCGTCAAATGTAGCATGTTTTGGTTTGTTCAATAATTCTTATCATTCTACATATTTTTTCAAGATTAATTTCAATTTTTTCTTTGAATAAATGTTCCAAAAAGAATAAATCTTCTTTCCAAAACAAACCAAGCAATCTAGTTATAGAAGTGCATATAAAATTAAGTACTTACATAATATTTTTGATAAACCCTAGAACGACAAATATTTCAGAACGAAGGGAATAATTTCAAAAAGGGTTAGTAATTTTTTGTTAATTAAGTTTTTAAAATGGGTTCTTTAATTTTAATTTAGGAAATACTTTCAAAATAATTTCCAAAATTAGAACTTTTATTGTGTGCCCCATTAAAGCATAATTGTAGAAATGATTTAAAAAACTAGTTAGAAATAAAAAAAAAAAACAATTATATTATGAATACAAACAGAAAAAGATAGGTTTGGAAATGAACAGAGCTATTTGTGAGCAATTCGGTATTCGGCTTGGTTAAGTCTTGTTTCAGTTGTTTGTGTTTGGCTCAATTTGTAAATGAGTCGTGTTTGAGCACAACTTTAAGGCTTGAAAAAGAAATGAATTGAGCTTGAGCATAAGAAAAATCAGCTCGTTTTAAAAGGGTTCTTTAGGTTTCAATTTAGTGAATAGATTTAAAATAATTTTCAAAATTAGAACTTTTATTGTGTGCCTATGGGACACACATTAGTCGAACCCTTTATTTATTGTTGGACTTATAATTCAGTCTTAAATTTCTGATGTATATGTGCAATCTTATTTTAAGTGTTCGATTCAGCAAGTTTATTTTAATCATTTTTTTCATAGTATTACTATAGTTCAAGTAGCAACCAACCATTCAAAAATACTTATCATTCTACATAATTTTTCAAGATTTTCAATTTTTTCCTTGAAGAAATGCTCCAAAAGGAAAAATAAATCTTCTTTTCTAAAACAAAACCAAACATTCTAGTTATAGAAGTGCATTTAAATTTAAGTACTTCCATAATATTTTTGATAAACCTAGAAGACAAATATTTCAGAACGAATGGAATAATTTCAAAAAGGGTTAGAAGTTATTTGTTAGCTTAAAGTTTTTTAAAAGGGTTCTTCAGGTTTCAATTTAGTGAATAGTTTTAAAACAATTTCCAAAATTAACACTTTTATTGTGTGCCCATGGGGCACACATTAGTCAAACCCTTTATTTATTGTTGGACTTATAATTCAATCTTAACTTTCTGATGTTATGTGTAATCTTATTTTAAGTGTTCGATTCATTAAGGTTGTTTTAATCGAATTTTTTTAATCAAAGTATTACTACAATTCAAGTAGCAACCAACCATTATGAGTGAAAACTGCGTTAACATCTTTAGGACAAGCTGATTAAGCAATGCGCTAAAAAAACTGATTAAGCATTAGATTATAATTCGTAAGGTTTAAAAAAAAACTCATGGTATTAATAAGCGGAGTCGTCGGAGATATTTGGCATAGTGAGCACAAATTGTAATAAAGGTGGTAGATGGTATAACGGACTTTTGTCGAACGATGATGATGTCAAGGGACACTAATTTTTAATGTAACAAGTTTATTTGTGGATTTGTCGAGGATGAAGGATTAGAAAAACTTTTAGAGCATAATTGTAGAATTTATTAAAAAAACTTGTTAGAAATAAAAAAGTAACAATTATATTATGAATACAAATAGAAAAAGATAGGCATGTAAATGATTCATGAGTAGTTCAATATTTGGCTTGGCTAAGTCTAGTTTGTGTTCGACTTGATTTGTAAACGAGCCAAACTTGAGCACAATATTAAGGCTCAAAAAATAAATGAACTAAGCTTGAGCACAAGAAAACTCGACTCGTTTGTTCATGAGCAAACTCGATTATATACTTGTGAGTAAGCTTGATTATATGTTAAACTAGATTATACATTCATGAATAAACTTCACTATATATTATTATAATAATATAGTACCTCTGTTTAGAAATACTTGTCATTCTATAAATTAACAAAAATATTACTCCTCCGATTTAGCAATACTTATCATTTCAGCATGTTTTGGTTTGTTCAATAATTCTTTTTATTTTGCATATTTTTTTCAAGTTTGTTTCAATTTTGACCTTGAAGAAATGCTCCAAGAGGCAAAATAAATCTTCTTTTCCAAAATATAATTAATCAAACTAATTATAAAAGGGAAATTAAAATTAAGTAGTTCCTTAATATTTTTTATAAACCCGAGAAAGAAAAATATTTATGAATGAAGGGAATAATTTCCAAAATTAGCACTTTTATTGTGTGCCCATGGCACACATTAGTTGAACCCTTTATTTACTGTTGGACTTATAATTTAGTCTTTTTAATGTATATGTGTATTCTTATTCTAAGTGTTTGATTCATTAAGTTTATTTTAATCATATTTTATATCAAAGTATTACTACACTTCAAGTAGCAACCAACCATTACGAGTGAAAACTACATTAACATCTTTCGGACTAGCTGATTAATCAATCAAAAAATTGATTAAGCAATGGGGTATTATTATTCATAAGGTTTAAAACAAAAACCGCATGGTATTAGTAAGTGGAGTCGTAGAGGATATCTGGCAGATTGGACACAAACCATAATAAAGGTGGTAGATGGTATAACTAACTTTGGTCGAACGATGATGATATTGAAGGATAGTAATTTTTCATGTGATCAAAGTTTATTTGTCGATTTGTCGAGGAGAAGAAAGTTTTATTTGAAATACTAATAGAGCATAATTGTAGAAATGATTTAAAAAAAACTAGTTTGAATTAAAAAATAAACAATTATATTATGAATTCAAATAGGAAAAGATAGGCGAAATATATAAATAGGTCCCTGAACTTTGACGATTTTGGCATCCATATCCCTATACTTTGGGGGTTTCAAATAGGTCCTTATACTATACATATTTTTGTCTTTTAAACACAAATCACTTTAACTCTACTTGCGTGAAATCCACTCGCGCTGACATGGATATAAATTGTGTCATTTATCCGCCATGTAAGCGCCACATAGATAATTTTATTCATGTAATCATTCTTTATTAAATATCAATTTTTTTCTTTTTCTTTTTCTTTTTTCCTCTTTATCTTCTCTGTTCATTCAACTAATAAACAACCCTAGGATGGAAACCAGATAAGTCATCTGCTTCCGCCCCTTCCTCCTCTGGCGCCGATTCACCGCCGTTGGCCGCTCCTTCAACAACATCCCCATTAACATCCGCTCCCCGGCGTTCTACCGCCTCTACCTTCGATTCTAATCGCTCCTCTCCGTCTGGTCCTCCTGCCATAACCGCCTCCTCCTGCCGTAACCGCCTCCTCCCACCGGAATCCGTCCTCGTCGACCTCCTCCTGCTCCTCTACCAACGCAAAACGTACGCCTTGTGCGCCGTCGTCGGAAACAGCGGGATCTGAGGAATCAGGACTCCGGACAGCAAACTTGTGGAATTAATTTGTGGCATCAAACTCGGGAGAGCAAACTCGGGATCTCATCCTCGCCGACCTTTCTTGCCCAAATTTGATCAACAATTTGTGGCATCAATTTGTTGAATTAAGAGTTTATGTTCAATTCTACTATTTGGATCTGATCTGGCTTTCGACCCCTTGAAGCTTTCAGTTTATGTTTGATTCAGAAACGCCATCTTCACCGCCCCTTCACCGCCGGCATTCTTAAAGAACTGGAGGAACCAAATCTGGATTTTTGAAGATGGAACCAAATTTATCCCGATTCTCCCTGGTTCAAGTTCCTTCTAAGGGTTGTTGATACGCTCTAGTTTAGTACGATTATCTCTTTTATTTTAGGCGTGATTTGAGTCTGTTTAGGTTAGTTTTGAGCATAATTGTAATATGAAGACCGAATACATGATTTGAAGGAATTACAAGAGTTTGAAAGATCGGAGTTCAAGCTGAAGACCCGCTTTACAACGGCTGCGAGGAAAAGCAAGAAAGAAGACCCGAGCTCGCGGTCTATGACCCGCGGCCGCGGTGAGGTGAAGATCCGCTAGGGCTGAGAGATCGTTGAAGCCGCACCCGCGGCTGACGACCCGCGCTCGCAGGTGGTTGTTTCTCCGCGCCGACTTTGCTTTATTTTATCTTATGTTTTATTATATAATTAGTTATTTTATTCGGTTGTTTTTAGTATTTATAGCCTAGTTTCGTATTCAATAGGGGAGCCTACTTTTTAGTTTAACCTATTTTTTATTAAGTTTTTATGGAGAACTAATCTTCCTTGGAGTTTGTTCAATCAAGGAAGCCTTTTGTTGAATTCGTCAGATTCTGGTAACTTTTCTATCCTTAGGTTAATATCAAAACTCTTTGTTTTTAATTACATGATCTATGTTTTCTTTTATGAGCCTGATCACCTTGTTTGATTGACTTAGATCTATTCTTTGATTGTTGTCTGTGCAATCTTATTTATCCTTGAAACAACTATTTTCCAGGACCGTGGACTGGAATTGAGAAAGAGTGTTTGATGGTTGTTTTATGCATGAGACTCGTTGTTTGATTGCATGATTTGATTTCCTATTATCCTTAATACTTTGCATGATTTGAATTAAGCGTCCTTGTTTATATCATAGTTTTGCTTGGATCGTGGGCAAGTGGAAACCCTAATAAGGATTGGAATTATCTTGGGAAATATAGAAAAGTGGATGAATCAATGATCGAAGGATTGAAAAGGTGGAATTGATTGAATGAACTCTGCTTTCTTTTAATTGATTTGAAATTTAAATCTGTCTGCTAGCTTAAATCTAAAACCCCTGTCTTTGCTGATTGTTTGGAAACACTGATTCTTGGGTTCGACCCCTTACTTGCATGCTATACTTAGTTTGTAATTTTGGGTAATTTATGTTTGATCTCGGCACAACAACTTTAGCCCGGTCAAATTTTGGCGCCATTTCCGGGGAATCGGTTTTACTTTTCTGTTCAATCAGTGTTTCTGGACGACCCGCGTCCGCGCCTTGACCCGTGACCGTGGCCTAGCACCCGTGCCCGCGGTTGGTTCGTCCCGGAGATCCTGATTCGGTAAGAACCTATCTTATGGTTCTTACCCGTCTATTAATCATTCTTCTGTTGTTCCTATTGATCCAGAGATTGACAAGACTCTAAGAGATTTGAGACGTCAAGTCCGTGCTACAGTGTTAGGCGTTGAGTTTGATCAAGTAGAATCTTCTTCTTCTTCTTCCTCATCTGACTCAGAGGTTGAAGAACAACCAGTACCAATGGCAGATCGAACTATTAGGCAACTGACTGCGCCTAATCTATAACAACAACAACAACTTGGTCTTCAATTTCCTGCACTAGGGGAAGGTGTGAAGTTTGAGCTAAAGTCCGGTCTTCTCCATTATTTGCCTAAGTTCTATGAATTGAGTGGTGAGGATCCGAATAAACACCTTATAGAGTTCCATTCTGTCTGTCTGGGAATGAAACCGGCTGATGTGACTAAAGATCAGCTTATGTTGAGGGCTTTCCAATTTTCTTTAGCTGACTCGGCTAAGGAATGGCTTCTATACCTAGCACCTGAGACAGTTACTACGTGGGCTCAGATGAAAGGTGCTTTTCTAGAAAAATACTTCCCTGCTACCAAGCAAACATCAATAAAGAAGCAGCTGAGCAGTTTGGAGCAGGCGGATGATGAGAATCTATATGAATACTATGAGCGCTACAAGAGGCTCATAGCCAGCTGTCCCTATCATGGCTATTTTGAGAAAGATCTGATTTGCTATATTTTGAAGGACTTTGTGATGCTGATAAGCGCTTGATGAATGCATCTTGTGGAGGTTCTTATGAGAATCTCACTCCAAGACAAGCTTTTGAAAAGTTGGAAACTCTAGCTGAACAAGCCAGGAACCAGAGAAGGAGGTCCAACAATAGGTCCGTAAATTCTGTGAATGACTCTCTTAATGCTGAAAGGGAGCTCAAGGCTATGATGAAGCAATTGTTGGTGGGTAATGGAGCTTCAAGTTCAAGGACTTGTGGAATCTGTGGTGAAACGAGCCATCCTACTGATCCATGTCCTATTATGCAAGAGCCAGCAACTGATGTCAATGCTATTGGGAACTATGATGTTGGATCGTAAACCGTTAGCAAAGAGCTTGGGAACTGGCAATTAAGCTGTTCCCAAGGCAGAGGAAGTAAACAGTTCGCAAGTATGAAAGACAGTAAAAACACAGTTCCTTTATAGAGGAACCCCACTACAACCAACTAGTTGTATGGGTAAACCTCTACCTCCGCTTGGAGGATTTTGAATGACTTACTTGTATTGATTGCTTTGTTCCTTAGTTACAACAACCATATTCACACTTCTCTGTTCCTACGAGTTCTTCCTAACTCTAGCAACACTAGTAAATCCTCTCAACTGAGTTCCTAAGCTCACAACAGCAAATTACAAATAACTCAAACCTTGCACCGACTTCTCAGTTCCCTTGTCCTTGGGAACTTCGGCTTCACCGTTGTTGAGATCACACACTCGCCGGCGGGGACTTCTCTTCCTTTTCTTTCTTTTCTCAGGTGTGGGTGTTTGAGAGTTCTGGGAGAAGTACTCAATCCGAGTACTATTCATTTGGCTTTATAGTCCAGGTGAGCTTGGGCAGTCGCATCTTTCGTTTGTGTCCAAAATGCCCTTTGCTTGATGCCCAAGTTGTACTTTCTTCACATGTGACTTTGGTTTGAACTAGGTCAACTTCTTGGATCAATCGGACCGTTGGATGAAGCGTGACAGTCTGATCCTCAGACTGTTCCTTCAGGTTGTCCGAGACAGAATCCCGCGATCTGTGCTGAACGGTCGTTGTCCTCACATGTGAGTTCCCATTTCATGGGAACTGTCTTGTTCAGAGTACCCTTGATGGAAACTCTTCATCGTTGTAAGCTTGTGTTCTCTTGATCATTTCTGGGAGTTCCCACTTCATGGGAACTTTCCTCTTCAGAGTTCCCTTGATGGAAACTCTGCATTGTGAGCTTCTGTGGCTTTTAGTCATTCATAGGAGTTCTTGCCTGTTCATGTGTTCCTTAGAAATACTTGAACAAACCACATTAGTTCCCTATGGTGTTTGTCATTATCAAAACTCGTAGAATGACATCGTTGATCCGTTGTTTAGAACCTGAGGTCCCAACAACGTCCCAACAATTTCCCCCTTTTTGATGATGACAAACCCATCACAAAATATGCAAGTATTTCAATGAATGATATGCTGATGAGTTCCTAAGTAAGATTTTGGGAAGTCACTTCTAGTGAAACAATTAGATTTAGGGAGCCACTTCTGGTGAGACACTTAGTTCTTACTTAGCTTTTTATGCAATTGTTCCCCCTTAGCTTATGCGTGGTCTGTGATAACTTAAACTTTTAACTCATCTCGCATTTTTTGTCTTTCCCCCTTTTGACATCATCGAAAACAAGCAAAGCAATAATAGGGAGGAAGGGAACACGCAATCAAATTAAAGACCAATGCATTACTTAAGAAAATATTTACAATGGGAACTCGAGTACAATTTTGTGGTCAATTTTGGATTAAGGGAGAAAGAAGGGAGAGATCATGGGGCTTGAGGGAACAGGGCATCACAAAGGCGCGTCAGGACTTGTGTAAGCTTTTCTTGTCCTCTGGCCAACGCTGCTTGGTCCCTGGCAATCTGGTCGAGGGTGTTGGCGATACGAAGCAACACTTGAGAGTTCCCCTCTTGGTCACCAAACTCCAGTTGAGCCGCTTCCTCTACAGGCTCAGAGTGCCTCATCTTCTGGACAACAGAAATGTCCAGTTCCCTTCCAAGCTCTATTTCGTCCTTAGAGGCGTCGTAGAGACCCTCTTTTTGTAGAAGCTTCTTTATTAGCCCAGAGTAGGGAAGGGAATGGGACTTGGAAGCCATGCACTTCTCCATGTTCCCAAGGATGATTCTGGGAAGTTTGATGGGCTTCTTGAGGAGGAAGTGATAGAGGATGATGGCATCAGGGATATTGACGACCAGAAGCTTCTCCTGGCGAGGGATCACCACATTGATGATGAATTGGTGAGCGAGTTTAGCGACCAGGGAGAGATGGTGCGTCGAGAGCACTTTAGAGGGAACTCGACCCTCAAAGATAGTGTTGCACACCTCGGCGCTATTGAAGTCGCCCCAGAGCTTGTTGGGCAACTCGTTGAGCCCTTGACCTGGGACCTGGAGCTGAAGGCGGATTGTTGACGTAGTAAAAATGAACTCGTCGCCTTCGTGGGAGAGAGTTCCCTGAGTGCAGTCGTTGGTGATAGTGAAGTTATTGTATAATTGACGCACTTGTGAGGGATCTACGTTCACTGTTTCTTTGCAGAGATTCTCCCAACCCTAGGCCTTGATTAGGTCCCACAGTTCCCCTAGGCCGTTGTCGATTAGCACGTCTTCGGAAACGATAAGTGGAGGAAGGAGCTTCCTGCGTTCATCCACATGGTGCTTTGTGGAAGAGGTCCCCTTCCCCTTCTTTGTAGTGCTCTTGGACGTGTTCCCCTAGAGATCGTTCGAGGTCCTTTCAGCTGAGGAGGTGCAGCCGCTTCAATCATGAGCACGTGGTCCCTTGGCTGTTGGGAACTCGCTGACACCACCATTTGGTGTCCAGGTGTTGGGATTCGTGCTTGCTCCTTAGCAGCTGGAGCCTCTTCTTCTTCTTCGACCTCATCATGGGAGGTCCCTTCTTCTTCGGAGGAGCTCGAGCTTGAGCCCTCCGCGTCATCTTCGAGATGACTTGTTGTTGCCCCAGCACCACCAGCTGGTGCGGGGTCCCTTGTCTCCGTGGGCTCTTCAGGAGCCACCTTCTCTGGGGACTTGATCCCTTGGTCAGCAGTGTGTTCAGAGGGGTCCCTGTTGACCTCTTCTTCTATTGCCTTGAGTGTAATATCCGCGATATTCCAAGCTTTTATAATATAAAGTTTATTATCAATTACTTTCTCTAAATTAAAAAAGGAGGATTTTTATCGAATTAAATTTCTATTATTCTCTTTCGAAAGAGGTTATCCATAAAAGTCGAAATAGATGAAAACTTAAATAAAATAACTTGAGGGGTATAGTTTAATAAAGTGAGGAATTAATAAAAGGAACATCAACTAAAAATAATGACTTTAAGAGGTGAATTTTATTTCATAAAATAAAATACATAAGGGCCTAAAAATCAAAATCAAGCCTTGTAAAAAGAATGCAAGAGCTGGGATTTGAACCCGAGATCTCTTGCATCCTACCCTCACACGCCCCACACTCCCATCCACTAGGCCAATTGCACTTTCTTACTACACCACACCATTCTAATTAACTTAAACTAAATTAATCTTCTCTTCTACAAAAAAAGAGACATCAGACTATGTCTGATGTGAGTTACGTAGATGGGACTCTCCTCCAATGCATGCCTTCTCCACCACCATTGCCTTGCAAGACTCACCTTGATGCATCACCCACCATCATCACCAAAGAAGCACACTTCGGACCAATGGGTGATCTCCTCCTCCTCCATTGGTGCATTCACCATGGCATGGATCAAAGCTTCAACAAATTTGCCTATAAAAGGCCTCCTATTCATCCACCTTCTCACACCTTCAAGCTCTCTTCTTCCTCCTCTAACAAGCACTCTAAAAGCATTCAAAAATCAACCACTCTCTCTAAGTGTTCATCCATTCAAACTATTTAATAATGTTAAAATAATCCTTTCTAACCTCACTTGTTAATTCCTTTTAATATAATTTAGGCAAGTATAATTTTACAAAAAATATAATACTTTATCTAAAAAGTATTTTTCCTTTAGAATGTACAATTCTTATTAAGCTTTAAGTAATCTACTTTAACCTTTTTACAAACCCATTTTAGTAAGAGTATTACTTTCAAATTTCCAAACATTTCCTTAATGAATTTAAAATATTATTTCCTCTCTAGAAATATTCTATTAATAATATTCTCTTAATAGCATCCTATTTAATTACATAATTCACATTAAATAATTGTAATCTCCTTTCTTGGAAGTTACCATACTTAGGAATTCCTATTTTCTTTATAAAGTAACTTCCTAAAATTAACATATTTTAAATTAATCTTATTTATTTTATTCTCATAATTATTTTCATATCATAAGGCTTATACAATATATAAATATCCAAATTCATATTTATAGTTCAATATCATAATATTGTAGTTTGTAAAATAACATCTTTTCTATATTTAAATGATTTCTTTCCATGCAAGTCAACTTCATGCTATATAGTATCTTAGAAGTATTGTAATATCATATTTATTATATTTAATCTAGAACTTAGGTCTTGTAGGAAATCTCTACACCTAGAGATATATTAAACTAACATTCCCTCCTTAAATGATAACTTTAGTAATATGACTATTGTTTATAATATCTTTTTATAAGATCAATATCTAGTATCCAACTATAGTTCATAGCTACAACTTTTATAACAATATTTTTATAAAAGTTCCCCTACAAATTATTTAGAATAATTATTATTATAAGATTTCATAAGAATTTTATCACCACTAGCATATATTATGAATAAAACTATCTCTATGGCAATTCTCTACACCTAGAGGTATGGCAATTTTAAATAATGATTTTGTTATTATTCTCATAGTATTTGATTTCATACATCTTTAACTTATCTAAAGGGAATGGCATTATCTTATACAAATTTTGTTTCTTTATAAAGGTATTATTTTTAATATTAAGAACTATACCTCATATGCTATATTTTTATAAAACCCCTTTGATATTATGAAAATAGTATGTCTTGCATAATTTTAAAAATACAATAATAATTTAAGTATATTAGTAGGATTTGAATTTACCATAGTAACTCTAATTAGTGTCTCTCCTACAACTACCAAGATCTTCAACATAATATTTTATTTAAATTAAATCCTTGTTTGATTTCTTTCTAACTTATTTAATGACCTAAAAGGACTAAGCTAACATGCATGGGTATTTCTTATTAATAAAAACCTTATTTTATATATTTCATTTATTTCATTTATTTCATGTTACTTATTTTATAATAAAGGGAACAAATGCCTAAGTTAATATTTATTCAAATTATTTTAAACAAATATTATTTATAATAAAAAAAATAATTTTAAATAGATAGTAGATAAATTATGAGTCGGGAATATATACCGAGCGAAAACGAGACGAAATGGGCACACAAATCGAGATGGAAAGGCTTGGGTCGAGATTCCTCATCAATTCCTTCTTAAAATAAAAGCTGATGTGCTAAAAAAAATGCAAATGGGCCTTATTACTCCTTTTAATTTCAGCCCAAAACAATAAAAAGGCCCAAACCACCTCCTTCTTCCTCATTGCTCCTCCTTTTTCCACGTGAATGAACCAGAGGGAGTCCAGGACGTGGACGACGCACTTCAGGCGAGACACCACCGACGTCTGGGCGGCTCCGGCGGCAAGGGTGGCGGCGCGCGAGGCTGGGGCGGTGCCCTGGCTGGTGGTCGACGGTGGTGGGGAGCCAAAGGGGAGACACTAGGGTATTGTGTGGATTTTTTTAACAAAAATCAGATTTGAAAAAAAAATACAATTTGGGGGTTTTTGGCTTTGAATGAGATGAACTTAGCAAGAGAGGAAGTAGAGAAGGATGGTGTGAGTCTTTCATTGAAATCTCAGCCCTTTTTATAGCCAAATTTGAGGCTCCTAGTGATCCATGGCAATGAGAATTAACCAATGGAAGAGAAGGAACTCAATGGGGATAGGTGAAGTTTGTGTTTGTTTGTTGATGATGTAAGGAATGATGCAAATTGGGTGGTCTTGCAATCTGGAGGTGGAAACAATGGGTTGAAACAATGTGCTTAATTATACGTCAAATCAATCAGACAATTGATTTGGGCAATTGGCGAAGAAGAAGACTAAGTTGATATAAATTTAAAAGTGTTGTAATTTGGGTAGATGAAATTGAGTTAGCCTAGTGGAATTGAGTGTGTTTTAGTTTGTGAAAGGTGCAAGAGGTCTTGGGTTCGAGTCTGCCTCTTGACACCTTTTTATTTTGCCCCTCCTTTTATTTTTACTTGCTTGTAATATGACATTAACCAAAAATTCGAAATTAATATGAACTATCTTTATTTTTATTTTTCATTTGTCACTTTGATAAACTTTTATAACCTTTTATAATTTAATAAGAAATTATAAAGATTATTAAATTCTCTATTTTTGAGAAAAAAAAAATTTGGGATAATTATCCGTTTTATTTTATTTAGAATTTTAGCGGATATTACAATAGTACCCCCTTAAAATTAGTTTCGTCCCCGAAACTAGGAAAGACTTAGGACGGTACAAGGTGAAGACGGAAAGTAGCTACTACCACTCACAACTTGTGAGGAAAAAAAAAAGTCTAGTACCCCCTTAAAGAACCATTCGTTCTTTAGTTAAGATGACTGTACCAGTAGGAGAATTACTATTGTTCCTTTTTCTTAAGAAATCGTTAACTTTGTATTCCTTAAAAGATTCCCACATTTGAACTTATGCGGTGTAACGAAATTAAGGGATAGGAATGGAAATCCAATTGGTCTTGCTGGCGAAGTAGGCGGGATCAAGCGGTTTTATCCAAAACTTTGGGTCAAACCTATGGAAGTCTTGGGTTGACCTTCCCGAACATAAAGGTTGGATTGCTTACTGAATAAGCATCCTAAATGAAACGATCACTTAAGTGTTTCTAGGAAACGAGTAAGAAAATGACTAATCCATTCTATACTTCTAGAATAGAGTCGTTGCGGAAGAATTCTTTTAATGACGGATGTTTGATAACCATCGATATGGAATCGAAGTTTGAATATGTAAGGGTCATGCCTTAGAAGAAGAATTTCGATTTATGGTTTCTAACGAAGTTACTATTGGGCAATGGTTATCTCGCAAGAGTGAGTAACCTTCTTTACGATGTCGTGTTCGAATATATGATACTATCGAGAAGTGGTTCAAGCGTCCTATATTAAGCGTATTAATTCTTATAAGAACTAGTTTTTCATAAATAAGGTCAAACCCGAAGAACTATGTGGTTTCATTTCACCAATGTGATCAGTATCTGTGAAACTACCTCCAGCATAATCCTTTAATATGCCTTCACAGGAACAAGACCTGAAATTCTACCTCAACCATGTGATCAAGATGGGAGATAGAAGTTCACCCTTATTCGCAACTGTGAACCATATTCTTAGAAAAAAAAATGTTTAGCTATTTAAACTTATGATATTAACTATTGTAGTTTAACAACGCAACACAAAATGAAACTATTTCTTGTAGAGGTTGGAGTAAATCGCATAAGAAAAGATGGAGTGACTTACGTAACCTATTAATCGAAACTAAGCGTTTGAAACAGTGCTTTCACGAAGAAAGTACCAATGAACATCTTCAGGATGGTTATCCAGCTTTCGTAGAGAAAGTACCAACGAACATCTTCAAGACGGCTATGATAGCATAGCAAAGTTCAAAGTATAACACTTTGCGAAAGAAGATAGGTGATAATAATATCAGAATTATTCAACTATGCGTTGGTTATGATCGAGGTTGAAATTCTAATGACAATCCTACGATATATGTCACAAGTACCCTTGTTTGGGACATATTTTGATTACACGAGAAAGGATAAGTTATTTTATTCGCTTCTTGTGTCTATCGTTGAACTTCTCCATGGCTTGGGGGTTGAACTTATCCACTTATGACGGAATACTTTTGGGCTTAAGGGGAAACTTCTTATCGTGCGTAATGCAATAATTGGTTAAAATGCGTGGCCTTCTTCTCGACACACTTAGTCCTTTAGCCTTAAGGGTCTATGAGATCATCAAATATCTCATCTCTCATAGAATAAGGGAGGAATGATTCATCAATTAGTTATAACCTTTTCCCCAACTCTGACAGGTTTTGCTTGATTATAATTCTCTTGTTATTGGCTAAGTCCTTTCCGATTTGTAGAGCGACAATATGCACCCTTTTGCTTCGATGCAATTAATACTCCTTAAATCTTTCCACTAGTAGTAGTTGTGGTCAACTTTTAGTTCCTTACTAACGTCATCTTCTTTGACGCGAATGTCTTTAGTGTTCTTGTAAAGCCAGACACCTTTACTTGAGTGAAATATGACGTCATTTGCAATTCTATTTGCAGCTTAGTCAGTTCTAATTCTGCTTGCTTCTTTCGGTGGAACATAAGAGATTGCTTCTGTTATTTTATCTCTCCCACCATAAAAACTCTCTATTTAAAGGCCTAAGGATGGTGAGAGAGAGCTCTTTTAAACACCCCTCTAGCTCTCTCTTCTTGTTATTTTATCTCTCCCACCATAAAAACTCCATTTTTGTTCTTCCACCACACCACCACCACTCCATCACCTCACCACCTCCTGCGCCGCCGCCGTCCAGCCCCGGAGCCTCCGTCGTCCAGCCGTGCCGCCGGCCCCTCCCTTCCCCTCTAGTGGTTTGTTCTTGCTCCAAAAATCCCACAAATTAAGGGTATAAAACTCTAACTCTTTTTACACCATTTTAAATTGTTTTTAGCATGATTAAACCTTGATTTAAAATCTGATTTTCCTCTCAAAATTCAGAATATAAAAGGTTATAAAAAAGGCTTAATTTTCCCTTGATTCTTACATGCATGCATACTTTGTTAGAAAGAATGGTGTCTCCTACAAATCATGTGAACTTCTACTAAAATCCTACATATTTTAAGGGTGATTCTCACCTTTTTATTGCTGATTTTTAACTTTATTTAAATGATATAAGAAACCCCTTTTTCTTGTTAAAAATCCATAAGTTATACTAGTAATTCCATGGTAACCACTTAAGACATTTGGATCTTGCTTAAAATCCACATGCATGTCATTTTTAATACTTGAAATAGACTTTTATGAGGTTTATAAAATTTAAGATCTAATAAACTTAAGCTAGAAAGATTTTTAAATGGAAATTGTTCTTGCATGTCTTAATAATGGAATTTTTATGAAGAAAATAAACATGCATGTCTCATTTGAGAAAGAGATGGATTTTTGATGATGTTTGATGTAGAACTTAGTCTTATGAGTTTATAAAATACTTTGATGATCTTATAAGTTCTTGCATGCTACTTTAAATGAATTTTTATTAAGAGAAATCACATTGCATGTAATTTCCTAGCAATTTTAACACTTAAATGGATTTTTATTTATTTTAATAAAACCGATTATATATATATATAATCACTAGAATTTTAAATAAATTCTATAAACTTTGTATATAGAAATTATGGAGTTTTAGAATAAATATTATTATGGAATGTGCTCTAAGTTTACTAAGATGGAATTTTTACCATATCTTTTAAATAAAAAGAAATATAACCTTTAGCATAAGTTTTGTTAAAATCTTTCAAAATAAGCTTGTGAAATTAAATAGTATTTTTAGAAGTCATCTTTGCACATGCATGACCATACTAGAATTTTCCTTTGAATAAATATTGATTTATATGAAAGTGTAATAAACACAATCTTCTTTATAAGAAGTCTTCTTAAAAATGATACATGCAAATCTTTTTATGAATTATTTTAAATATACTTAAATATTTAGTTGTAAGTTAAAAAGAGTTTTCCTTAGGCTAAGTAAAGCCTTACATTCATGTTCTTAAACTAAATATTTGTATAAGTTACAAAACCCTTAATATGTGTCACCTAGAAAATAATAATAAAAAGAGTTGTTATTATTTTACCCTTCTTCCTAACTAAATTATTTAACCAAATAATTTAGTTTAACTCACTTTCTCTTAGAAGAGGAAACTAAGAGAAAGGTTGTCTTTAAATTAAAATAAGGATTTTAATAAGTTTTCATTATCATTCTTGCGCTTAAATAGGTTGAGGTTCTCAAACGGCACTAAACCGTGTTATTTCCGAGTTAGTACCATATCCGAAGGATATTCAAGGCAAGTGGACATTCTACTTGAATCTTTTCGATAAATTCGATTTCCGTTAACTTGTTCAATGTTGGGAACATCTTGCTTGCTAAATAAAACGAACCTAGGAAATATCGATTGTTAGAAATAATGACCATTGTTAGTATTATTACTATTACTATCGTTAATAGGAGTTATTGCTAGACTTGTTGTGTGGTTTGCTTGTTTAAAATCTCTTTTCGAGATTCGTAATTAAATTCGTAAGTAGTATAGAAAGGGGTGCGGGCCCAACCCGACACCTCTATATAACATATTATGTCGTATCGTGAAATACCAACTTTCCTACGACTGTACGGATCATGATCTATGTCTGCTCCTACTCGGAGGAGGGATGTGCGCACCCTAGCTAGGTGCCGGAACTCAGTTCCTGTAAGTGGTACGTCGGCCCATTCATGGCCCCCACAGTCTTAAAAATCGTTAACTAATGTGAAAGTTTTGATCACGAAAGAAAGTAAGTGCTAAAGCACATTAAAAGAAACCAAAACCGGACCGGTCTCAAATGATCGATCCGGCTCTCAGTCCGTATGGGCGCGAGAGTTTTTTCGAAAGCTTATGTGTAATTAACGTTCCCAACATTCATTCTATTCTAAGACATTCTACAATCTAGTAGTTTGTTCTTTCAGTTTAAGAGTTATCTCGTCTCGAGATTCACTCATTTTTCGTTCTTAATAAGCTCCACTTAAAGGTTACACCTCTCGAAACACATCTCGAATACTTCGTAAATAATAATGTCAATACTTACCAAACTACCTTAAAATTGTCCGTTCTCGCTTGCTTAGTCTCTTTAGATTAATTCTGTTTTTCCGCATCTTTGCCTGGCATTTCTCGCCTTTCGCGCCAAATGCCAGACGCTAGGAAACCTCCACCGAAGGCATAAAAGACGAAGACTACTCAAATGAAGGAAGGAAGATCGGGTATTTTCAAGAATTGCATTTTGTGTACGCATGGGTTTTCTCCAAGTTGGTTTTAAACGATGTTAATTTTATATTCCGCTGCATAAATAACTCTTAAGCTTTACGATTTGTCAAGTCAAGTACAAACTATGTAATGGATACTTTTAAAGTCTCACATGTGAGCAACTCTCTTTTCTATGTAATGACTTTTTAATTCCGCATGTTTATTTAATTTAATACCTTATAAAGCCTAGGGTGACTTTGGGTGGTAAAACCCGAGGTCACTGGCGGTAACACCTATCGTTGCAAAATAGGGGTGTTACAATTATGGTATCAGAGCCGAATGTTTTGTTTTCAAAATCGAAAACTTTTGAAACCGAAAACTTCAAAACCAAAGTCTTTATCTTCAAACCAAATTTTTATTATTTAAATCTTCTTTTCTATCTTCCATAACTTAAGTAATAAGTCATTGAACTTTCATTACTTAGTCATTTTTATTGAAAGCTTTCAAAGTTTAATTCATTATAAGAAAATTTATAAGTTAGAAATTTCTTCTAAGGTCAAGTGTTACTTAATCTATTTCAAAAACAAAAAAAATTCTATATAATTCCATGAAGAAGAAAAAAAAATGTTCTCTTAACAACATTTTTATGTTTAAACCCTTGTTTAAATTTCCTTACTTCCTTCAAGTATCTTCGTCATATAGAATCAAATGATATTCTATATAAACATCTTCTTCTCCTCTACAGAAAATGGTACTCACAAGAAGTTTAACCCGAATCAGGGATGAAGCGAAAAAGGCTGCCCAAGAGCTTGATGAGGCTTTTGCTCAATGGCCGCCTTTCCCATATGGATACCCCGAGGACAACCCCGAGTTAGCAATGCAAGAGGAAATCCATGAAAATGCACCTGAGATAAATCTCGAGAAGGAGAGCCCTGAAGAGGAGTACCTCGAGAGGGGAGGTGATAAGTCACTTTATGGCCAATCAAGTCAAGAAATCATTGAGGAAGACTGCTCAGGACATCATCCATGGGGAAATATGACGGAGACTCCACACTAACAAATCACAAGTCAAACTTCAATGGCCTATCAAGTGGGTGGATGGGCTAACTGGACTCTAGGTGAGTCATCCCATCACCAAGCAATTGGTCAAACAAGAAACCCCTCTCCGATCAATGGTCCAAACCCAACAAGGGTTCGTCAGCCAAATTGCGACTACCTCCTCCAATGTAAGGGACTGTGGTCGAAAGAAATAAGGTCCTACCAAAACGTGAACACTCCTCCCTCTGCAGGCGTCCGTCCAAGCCGAACCCGTTACATGAACTATGACCTCTTAGAGAGACGTATAGAAGGTTGGCTGAACAAACAAATGGTCGAACAAGACGAACAGTTCCAAGTTGAAGTCCAACTAAGCGAACTTCGCGCAAGGAACGCATATCGTCGCAGTCGTATTGAGCAGGCCAACTTAGTGCTGAACAATGAGAGCGGGATTCTTGATGAGAACCTCTTTGACGACGGTTTCCTCGATCAGTATAGTTACCCCGACCATTCCTAGGCTTTGTCTTATTTGTACTTTCTGTTTTAAAGGAGTGAGCTAGTCCACTCCTCTCCACGTTAGTTTTATCTCTGAAAAGTCGAGTCGACATTATTTCTTTTTCGTCCGTAGTGTAATGGCTTCTTATATAAAGCCTGTTGTAATCTTTCTCCCCTAAAAGTTCTAATAAAAGTAATCCTTCCTTTGTAAGAATGTGCCTAATACATGTCTAATACAAATGTTAAATAACTAAGGAAACATTTGTGTATCGTTATTCAGATTGTGGATACAAGAGCTACTAGCCACCAAAACTGAACTCAAATTAGAGATGAGAACGAGGAAATCCAATATGAAGTTAGAGGATTACCTCGTGTCAATCGTCCTCCTGGACCAAACCCTCCGCTAGTGCTCAATGAAGGCACTATGGAAACCTTTCGGGCCATGTTTAGAGAAATAGTACGAGAGTCGATTCCTCCAGTTGTGCAAGATCCAGTTGTTGTGGAGAATCAAGAGGTGGAACAAAGAGTAGTTGAAGCTCGTGGGAAAGAAGTGGAGACAAGCTTTGCAAGCGGCCTGAAGGTCTTCAACACTATGAAACCTAAATCATACGACGGAAGTGGAGATCCTGCCGGAATTCAGTACTGGTTCTCCCACGTAGAAAGATTGTTGAGGAACGTGCACTGCTCAGAGGCTAACAAGGTGCACATGGCTGCCCTAAGGCTTAAGGGTGAAGCCGGAGAATGGTGGGAGAACTCAAGCTTGGCTACCCATCCCAACCTAACCTGGAATATGTTTAAAGATAAGATGATGAATCATTTCTCACCACTGCTATGAAAGATGAGAAACTTGATGAGTTGCTTTCGCCGAAGGTCCACGGGCTCAGTGTGTTAGAAAGAGCAAAGAAGTTTAATCATTTGTTGCAATATGCCGAGGAGGAAATAACCACTGAACGACAAAAGATCCGACGTTTCCACAATTGGATGAGCGACACCATCAAACCTTGGATGGTGAACCGCCACTTTGCAACTCTTGAGGAGTATGTGGACGCAGCTTACCTCATGGAGGTTACTTTAGGCGAACCTGAACGCAGAAAGCACGGTGGTGGGAAGCCTCATCACTCAAATCAAAGCGGGTTTAAGAGACCAGCATCCCCACAAGGTTCAGGATGGTCAAACGAGAACAAGAGGAGACCTGAGTCAACTAAGGAAAGGTCCTTCCAAGGATCTGAATATAAGAAGGTTCCGATAGTCTGCCACAACTGTGGAGAACAAGGACACATCAACAGGAATTGCTCTAAAGACCGCAGAACTTGCTACAATTGTGGAAAAGTAGGACATCTCCGCCTTTACTGAAGGCAAACGGGAAGCAAATCAGGTCAAGCACGCTCCAACGCGGTATACCAATACCCTCAAACCTCAAATAGGACTTCCGGAAAAGCTTCAGTACAGTCAACTGCTCATAATAAGGAAAAAGGGCCAATGACATCTCAGAGTCAAGGTCAACAACTCCATGAGATGCACTGTAGTGACGAACCGTTTGCATTAGATGTTCTAGAGGAGTAGATGGATACTCGTTCCTATCCAAGTTTAAATTTTCGTAATCATGTTAGCCTTGCCTTTAAGGCGCTTTTGTATCCCCACAATAGTTGGAAATCTCGAACACTTTTCCTCGTAATAGTGTCTTTTCGAATTCTGTAATATAATTTGGATTATCATATAACATCCTTATGTGTCAAACCATAAATCGTTTTCCATCGTTATCCTAGTATAGAAAAAGTTTCGAGTCAATACATGGTTTAACTTTACGACATATTCATCGTATTACGAAGTTCACCTCAAAATTTTACATTTATATGGAAATAAAGTAGTAGCTTTACAAATAAAAAAAATTTAATATAGATTCATGGTGGTGAATAAGAATGGACTTTTACCTCCCATCTTGATCACATGGTTGAGGTAGAAATTCAGGTCTTGTTCCTGTGAAGATATACACATTAAGAGACTATGTTGGAAATAGTTCCCCGATACTGATCACATTGGTGGAATGAAACTACTTAGTCCTTCGGATTCAGACTTGTCTATTAAAAAAACTACTTTCTTATAAGAATTTCAAAGTATAATATAGAGGGATACTCAACCCACTTCTCGTTAGTTAATATGTTCGGATGCAATATCATAAGATGGTTACCTTCTCTTGTGACATAATCGTCGCTCATTCCAATAGTAACTTCTTTAGAATTTCAAAAATCGAAATTCTCCTTCCAAGGCATGGTTCTCACTTTTCAAACATTGATTCCATCTCGTGAATTTAATTAACTTCCATCTTAAAAGAATCCATTCGCTTTGATTCTATTCTGGAAGTATAGAATGGATTGGTCATTTTCGTACTCGTCTCCTAGAGACACTCATGTGCTCGTTTCAATTAAGATGCTTATTCCATTAGTAACTTCAAAAAGTTAGCTTCTAGAACTTAAGTTTGGAAAACCTTGCACTAACCCAACGGAAGGTTGTTGAGTGCTTAGACGCGTCAAGTTCGTGGAACATCGAGTAGAGAAACTGTAATAAATAAAGTGCCCAAACCAGGTACCCTAGCCAAAGAATGATGATGAGGGAACGACTAGGGAAATTTGGGAGACGGAGCAAAAGATGCAGAGATGTTTTCCCAAGTTATTATCGTCTTATGTAAAGAATGAAATATTCTTTAAGGGGGTACTAGAACTTTTGTTGTCACCTCACAATAGTGAGTGTTTGTTGCCATCCTCGTGTTATAACATTATACCGCCCTAAGCTTTTTCTAGTTTCGGGGACAAAACTATTTTTAAGGGGGTACTATTGTAATATCCGTGATTTTTTTCGGATAAATTTGAATTTTTTTTTCTAGAAATTCTAAAATATATAAATTATAATATTATTATGAAATATTTATTCGAGTAAATGAATTTATTAGAAACGGAACTTAATAAATTCGTAACTAACGGAAATTCTATTCGTAAAACCCGATCGTTTCGACGCACGTTTCAAACCGACTTTCGGTCCGTTTGTAAACGCGTCGGATCATTTAATGGGAGAGATTTAATGAGATATGGGTAGAGATTTCCCACTCAATCCTTTGAATTATGTAATTAAAATTCAAATCTTCCATCTTCCATCTTCCACTAACTTGATCTAAGTTAAATAAATCCAATATCTTAGTCTTCCACTCACATAATGTGAGATTGTGAAGTATAATTGCAAGATATGATTCTCTACCATCTCCACTAACTTAAACTCTCTATTTAAAGGCCTAAGGATGGTGAGAGAGAGCTCTTTTAAACACCCCTCTAGCTCTCTCTTCTTGTTATTTTATCCCTCTAACTTAAACTCCATTTTTGTTCTTCCACCACACCACCACCACTCCATCACCTCACCACCTTCTGCGCCGCCGCCGTCCAGCCCCGGAGCCTCCGTCGTCCAGCCGTGCCGCCGGCCCCTCCCTACCCCTCTAGTGGTTTGTTGCTCCAAAAATCCCACAAATTAAGGGTATAAAACTCTAACTCTTTTTACACCATTTTAAATTGTTTTTAGCATGATTAAACCTTGATTTAAAATCTGATTTTCCTCTCAAAATTCAGAATATAAAAGGTTATAAAAAAGGCTTAATTTTCCCTTGATTCTTACATGCATGCATACTTTGTTAGAAAGAATGGTGTCTCCTACAAATCATGTGAACTTCTACTAAAATCCTACATATCTTGCTTAAAATCCACATGCATGTCATTTTTAATACTTGAAATAGACTTTTATGAGGTTTATAAAATTTAAGATCTAATAAACTTAAGCTAGAAAGATTTTTAAATGGAAATTGTTTTTGCATGTCTTAATAATGGAATTTTTATGAAGAAAATAAACATGCATGTCTCATTTGAGAAAGAGATGGATTTTTGATGATGTTTGATGTAGAACTTAGTCTTATGAGTTTATAAAATACTTTGATGATCTTATAAGTTCTTGCATGCTACTTTAAATGAATTTTTATTAAGAGAAATCACATTGCATGTAATTTCCTAGCAATTTTAACACTTAAATGGATTTTTATTTATTTTAATAAAACCGATTATATATTTAATCACTAGAATTTTAAATAAATTCTATAAACTTTGTATATAGAAATTATGGAGTTTTAGAATAAATATTATTATGGAATGTGCTCTAAGTTTACTAAGATGGAATTTTTACCATATCTTTTAAATAAAAAGAAATATAACCTTTAGCATAAGTTTTGTTAAAATCTTTCAAAATAAGCTTGTGAAATTAAATAGTATTTTTAGAAGTCATCTTTGCACATGCATGACCATACTAGAATTTTCCTTTGAATAAATAGTGATTTATATGAAAGTGTAATAAACACAATCTTCTTTATAAGAAGTCTTCTTAAAAATGATACATGCAAATCTTTTTATGAATTATTTTAAATATACTTAAATATTTAGTTGTAAGTTAAAAAGAGTTTTCCTTAGGCTAAGTAAAGCCTTACATTCATGTTCTTAAACTAAATATTTGTATAAGTTACAAAACCCTTAATATGTGTCACCTAGAAAATAATAATAAAAAGAGTTGTTATTATTTTACCCTTCTTCCTAACTAAATTATTTAACCAAATAATTTAGTTTAACTCACTTTCTCTTAGAAGAGGAAACTAAGAGAAAGGTTGTATTTAAATTAAAATAAGGATTTTAATAAGTGTTCATTATTATTCTTGCGATTAAATAGGTCGAGGTTCTCAAACGGCACTAAACCGTCTTATTTCCGAGTTAGTACCATATCCGAAGGATATTCAAGGCAAGTGGACATTCTACTTGAGTCTTTTCGATAAATTCGATTTCCGTTATCTTGTTCAATGTTGGGAACATCTTGCTTGCTAAATAAAACGAACCTAGGAAATATCGATTGTTAGAAATAATGACCATTGTTAGTATTATTACTATTACTATCGTTAATAGGAATTATTGCTAGACTTGTTGTGTGGTTTGCTTGTTTAAAATCTCTTTTCGAGATTCGTAATTAAATTCGTAAGTAGTATAGTAAGGGGTGCGGGCCCATCTCGACACCTCTATATAACATATTAAGTCGTATCGTGAAATACCAACTTTCCTACGACTGTACGGATCATGATCTATGTCTGATCCTACTCGCAGGAGGGATGTGCACACCCTAGCTAGGTGCCGGAACTCAGTTCTCGTAAGTGGTACATCGGCCCATTCATGGCCCCCACACTCTTAAAATCGTTAACTAATGTGAAAGTTTTTATCACGAAAGAAAGTAAGTGCTAAAGCACATTAAAATAAACCAAAACCGGACCGGTCTCAAATGATCGATCCGGCTCTCAGTCTGTATGGGCGCGAGAGGTTTTTCGAAAGCTTATGTGTAATTAACGTTCCCAACATTCATTCTATTCTAAGACATTCTACAATCTAGTAGTTCGTTCTTTCGATTTAAGAGTTATCTCGTCTCGAGATTCACTCATTTTCGTTCTTAATAAGCTCCACTTAAAGGTTACACCTCTCGAAACACATATCGAATACTTCGTAAATAATAATGTCAATACTTACCAAACTAACTTAAGGTTGTCCGTTCTCGCTTGCTTAGTCTCTTTAGATTAATTCTGTTTTTCCGCATCTTTGCCTGGCATTTCTCGCCTTTCGCGCCAAATGCCAGACGCTAGGAAACCTCCACCGAAGGCATAAAAGACGAAGACTACTCAAGTGAAGGAAGGAAGATCGAGTATTTTCAAGAATTGCATTTTGTGTACGCATGGGTTTTCTCCAAGTTGGTTTTAAACGATGTTAATTTTATATTCCGCTGCATAAATAACTCTTTAAGCTTTACGATTTGTCAAGTCAAGTACAAACTATGTAATGGATACTTTTTAAGTCTCACATGTGAGCAACTCTCTTTTCTATGTAATGACTTTTTAATTCCGTATGTTTATTTTATTTAATACCTTATAAAGCCTAGGGTGACTTTGGGTGGTAAAACCCGAGGTCACTGGCGGTAACACCTATCGTTGCAAAATAGGGGTGTTACACCAAACCCGTCAAGAGATTACAGTTTGAAGGACTACCGAGTGACCCGCACTTGGAGCTACATCACCGGAGAGGTTCAATCCTCTACCGCGGCGCTATCCGGGGCAAACATAGTCAACCCCATCTTCCGGATTATCTTGAGAGTCCTCGCCGCAACATTTTGGCCGAAGAAAGAGTTGAACCGGCCTACAAGAACGGAGGTTGCTTGCTTCCGCACCATCCTCTTTGAGGAGCCCGACCCCTTGAATTTGGGGTACGAATGGCTCTACTATGTCGAGAAGTCCACCAAGTCCAAGGAGGTGTGGTGTGGCAATTTGGTTAGCCTCTTGGCTAAGAATCTTGGAGTAGATCTCACCCGCTACACACCGGCCCACGCCCAACTCCTCAACAAAAACTATTGGTATAGTTCTGGGATTTTCGTGCAAGCCGAGGGAGGCTACAAGGTGAAGGTTCAAGATCGACTAGTCATACCTTTCCTCGATATGTACGAGCTACTCTATGTACCGAATTTGTACGAGGTGTGGACGGGCCATCCTTACCCATTAGATCCAAAAGCAGAGGACGAGCTCTCGCTTAGGCCTTGTGAAACCCGGTTTGAGCGGGACGACGTGGATGAATATGAAGAAGAAGATGAGCAAGAGGATACCGAGGTAGTAGGCAACGACTCCGAGGAAGCCGACACCGAGGGCGGCACTGAGGAGCTCAACTTTGAAGAAGAAGACATGGACACGGAGGTGCTAGGAGGCCACATCTTCGTTGACGAGCCCACCAGGGTCGTTAACGACCACTTCCAGCCACCACCCAACACTGTTAACGAGGCACCCAGCTTCGTTAATGAGGTGCCGAGAGCCCCTGTCGACCCACCGCCAACTCCTGTCGACCCTCATGCTTACGACCTCATGCCTTACAACCCGGTGATGTATCAAGACATTTCCAGCCTCACTACCCACCACCTCCTCAGCCCGAGTGCGCAGGATCGAGTATACCACCACCATGGGCCGAGGATCTTTCTGCACGGATGCAGTAACTTCACCTCCAGACGGATCACATTCATAGGAGGATGAATAGATGGGAAACCGTCTATTCCGCTCGCATGTCGATGGAGGACGAGAGGCAGTGTCAGAGAGAGGCGGATGATGCTGAGCGTTGGAGGACGATGTACGACTTCATGGGGAACTTTGAGCACTATTTTCCTCCACCGAACCGTTGATTTAAGCTCAAGATGAAGTTTCCTTTCCTTGTTTCCACTTTTGTAAGTTTTATGTTTTTCTTTTTCTTTTTAATTTTTTGTTTTCTTTTCTATTTTCTTTTCCCTCTTCTTCTTATTTTCCTTACAGTGGGGACACTGTAATTTTAAGTATGGGGTGGGGAGAAAGTAGAAAAATTATGTCTTAGGTGTTCTATGTAGTTGTTATTTCTTTTAAACTGAAAAATCGAAAAATCCAAAAAAATTTGAAAAATCCAAAAAGAGTTTAGAATTGATAGATATCCCTTCTTAAGTTCTATGATAGCAATCACTAGCTTAATCATATAATTCCTTGCAAACATGTCTTTAAAAGTATAGCCGGATTCTCAAAATTGAAATTATTATTTTAGAAGAGAATGCACTTGATGAAATTGAGCACATATACTTTATAGCATAGATGATGCAATCCAACAAAATCTACCTTGTGAGTTATTTTTGGCCTTATAGGGAGAACATCATAAATCCCTCTTCTTTTCTTGTGTGATTTACTCTCTTTATGCATATTATCTCTTGGAATTGTGATGGTTATCTATTTCTTGAGACCCTTATAAGATTTTTAGTTCATTACTTGTGAAGATCATATGATGGAGAACTTATTTTTATAATCCCTATTATTCCCTATCTACCTTTACATTATTCCTTCTCTTGATAACCAATTCTGGCTTGAAACCTTTTATTTTTAGCTCCACAAAAATTATTCCCTAGCCGAGATAAGCTTGACCCTATCCGGGAATTAGGACTTAGATTGGAGAGGTGAAATTTTGTGTTTTGTTGAAAAGAAAAGAGTTTATATTTGCTTGAATTAAAGGGTATTTGGGAAGGGTAGATTGGAAGTCTCTTGTTATTACATGTAAGAAAGGTCTCTTGATAGAAAAAATGCACACAATAAAGTTTTGATGGATGTAGTGTAGTAAAAGGAAGAAAAGGATGTATACGGTAGATCATTAACGACCCTGATGTAGGCTCGTTAACGAGGCAACGCAGAGCGAAAAAAAAAAGAGAAAAAAAAAAAGAAGGAAATCAAAAAGAGGTGAAGAGTTAAAGTGCATTTGTGTTTATAGGTAATATAAAGAGATTCTTTTATTTTGGTTATGAGACTTTCTAGGATGATAAAGGGTGAGTGAAAATGAGTGTGTATAAAGAAAAGTAAGTTTGGTATTTTGTTTTATGAGAGTTTTTGGAGATGTGAGTTTTTAGGAGTCTTTGATTCCCGGATATTATTAGCACCACATGACCAAAATATTTCCACGCCTATTTGTCTTTACCAAGCCCCATTACAACCCGGCCGAATGGAAACTTCTATGAAGTTTTTCATTGAGCCTAAGTTCTCTTGATGATTATTTGCTTGTTTTGACAAATCTTGGGGTGGAGAGTATTGGTGATATAAGTTCCAATTTCTATGAGTTTTTGTATATAAGATGAGTTGAGAGATTGAATTTATAAGCCCAAACACTTGAGAGTTGAGTGAGACACATTATATCCCTTGAGAGGTTGTATTGTATTATTTTATGTCTATTTAAGTGCATATATGTGTGAGGATGTTAATAGTCTTTTGTTATAATTTTCTTGTGTGTAGATGTTGCTTTTTAGAAGATGGCTATGTCTTGATGAGCATGATTTGTTTTGGTTTTGGTTAGAGTCTTGTTTATTGCTTGAGGACAAGCAAGTCTAAGTATGGGGTATTTTGATGTTCGCATTTTTAGTATAGTTTTTGATAGGTTTTCTTTGCTTATTAGGTTTAGTTTTGTTTAGTTTAGGTTTAGTTTTGAGTATTTTTAGTTAAGTTTTGCATAATTCTGTGAAAAGAGTGGAATCTACGCTATTTTGTGAATTTTGCAGGTTTTAGCAAGTAAAGGAGCTGAATGGAGCTAAATTTGGAGCATTGCTGTAAGAGACGGAGGAGTGCAAGATTGAAGAAGTCGAAGCTCGAGAGTACAAGAAGAAGTGTCGAAGAAAACAAACCCCAGGCTCGTTAATGAGGCTGTGAAGGGTCGTTAACGAGGCCACGAAGAGAAAGATTTCGAGTATTATTTTTATTATTAACCGATCCTGAGCGGGAATTTATTTCCGTATCGGTTGAGTATCTTTTTAGAATCTTTTGGGGTTGTTAGAATATGTATTTTAGGTTTTAATATCTTTTTAGATTTTATTTCTATCTTTTAGAGATTATTTCTATCTTTTTAGGAAAGTTTATATCTTTTAGCTTTTTTAGTTTTGTAGCTTTTTAGTATAAATACCCTTCTATCTAGCATAGAAAGGGGGGGGGGGCTTGATTTGGAGAAGTTTTTAGAGATCTTCTTTTAGAGGAGATTTGTGGAGGCCGAGAAGGAGAGAGAGAGATCGGATCGGAAGAGGATCACGAGGCTCGGTAGACGACGGTTGCCGAGTGGTCGTTGGTCGTGTTTGTGGTTCGGTATTTTTATGTTTTTTTTCGGTTTCTTCTGAACCTCTGTAAGACAATATATTTTTTTCTTATTAATTTGAGTTTGAGTTTTGTTTCAATGTTTCATTTTATAGAAGTTTTTAGTTTCTTAGTTATGATTAGTGAGTAGTTTATTTTTCTAGGGTCGGGGTTAAGCCCGGCATAGTTGAGCATGTTTGATGAGTAAGATTGAGTGTTGAATGCCTTTTATCTTTTATTGAGATTGTTTGTTGTGTAATATCCGCTAAAATTCTAAATAAAATAAAACGGATAATTATCCCAAATTTTTTTTCCTCAAAAATAGAGAATTTAATAATCTTTATAATTTCTTATTAAATTATAAGAGGTTATAAAAGTTTATCAAAGTGACAAATGAAAAATAAAAATAAAGATAGTTCATATTAATTTCGAATTTTTGGTTAAGGTCATATTACAAGCAAGTAAAAATAAAAGGAGGGGCAAAATAAAAAGGTGTCAAGAGGCAGACTCGAACCCAAGACCTCTTGCACCTTTCACAAACTCAAACACACTCAATTCCACTAGGCTAACTCAATAATATATGCTAGTGGTGATAAAATTCTTATGAAATCTTATATAAAAATATTGTTATAATAATAATTATTCTAAATAATTTGTAGGGGAACTTTTATAAAAATATTGTTATAAAAGTTGTAGCTATGAACTATAGTTGGATACTAGATATTGATCTTATAAAAAGATATTATAAACAATAGTCATATTACTAAAGTTATCATTTAAGGAGGGAATGTTAGTTTAATATATCTCTAGGTGTAGAGATTTCCTACAAGACCTAAGTTCTAGATTAAATATAATAAATATGATATTACAATACTTCTAAGATACTATATAGCATGAAGTTGACTTGCATGGAAAGAAATCATTTAAATATAGAAAAGATGTTATTTTACAAACTACAATATTATGATATTGAACTATAAATATGAATTTGGATATTTATATATTGTATAAGCCTTATGATATGAAAATAATTATGAGAATAAAATAAATAAGATTAATTTAAAATATGTTAATTTTAGGAAGTTACTTTATAAAGAAAATAGGAATTCCTAAGTATGGTAACTTCCAAGAAAGGAGATTACAATTATTTAATGTGAATTATGTAATTAAATAGGATGCTATTAAGAGAATATTATTAATAGAATATTTCTAGAGAGGAAATAATATTTTAAATTCATTAAGGAAATGTTTGGAAATTTGAAAATAATACTCTTACTAAAATGGGTTTGTAAAAAGGTTAAAGTAGATTACTTAAAGCTTAATAAGAATTGTACATTCTAAAGGAAAAATACTTTTTAGATAAAGTATTATATTTTTTGTAAAATTATACTTGCCTAAATTATATTAAAAGGAATTAACAAGTGAGGTTAGAAAGGATTATTTTAACATTATTAAATAGAACTTTATGGAATAATAAGGATATTACAAAGCCAAAATAATAATAAAGGAATATTATTATTTTAAGGAAAAAAAAACTTTCTAAATATTATCTTAATAATTTAGAATTTCCAACTCTCTTATAAAATATTATAAGAGGTAATCCAAACCTTAAGAGGAAGGCATGATATAATTTCGCTCGTAAATTCCGTGTCGATAGGTCGGGATTCTCGCTCGAAGTCGTGAATCACATAGTTCCGCCAAAGCTCGATTGTTAGAACTCGCCAAAGCTAAGGCAAGTGGAATTTCCCCTTGTGCCCTTCTATATCCGTCTATATGATATTTCTCGATGTTGGGAACGACTTGTATGCTTAAATAAAAATGAACCTAGGAAATATCGATTGCTAGAAGTAACGACTATTGTTAGCATAGATTGCTTTATATATTCCTTGTTAGGATTATTTATGCTAGTGTGGTCACTATCTTGATTGTTACGATCTCGTTTCGAGATCAATGTCGAACTAGTGAGGGGCGTGGGATAGCCAACGCCTCTACACAACCCCACTAAGTCGTAAGTGCCTACGCGTTTGAAGTACGACTTTCGGGATCATGATCCCATCCGCTCCGATTGCAAGGAGGGATGAGCGCACTCTAGCTAAGTGCCGGGAAACGGAGTTTTCCCTCGGGTGGCTCGGATTATCCGTGTCCCACCACATTCTCTTTTAAATCATAAATGAACTCGAACGTCTTTTGTCACTAAATAAGATAAGTGCTAAGGCACAATTAAGATACCAAAACCGGACCGGTCTCAAATGATCGATCCGGCCCTCGGTCCGTTTAGGGCGCGAGTGGTGTTTGACTTGTTTGAATAAATGAATGTTCCCAACATACCTTCAATTCTAAAGAAGACTACAATCAAGTAGTACTTCTCTTGCTCATCAAGCTATCCCTTTGGATATGCTATCGCTATCTTTCGTATCTTAGCTCCACATAAACAAGCTCATCGTAAACACAACCCGATTATCTCTTTCGACAATAATTTGAAATCACCGAAATACCCTCGGGAAGTTCCATTCCCGCTTGCTTAGTCTCTTAGACTAATTCTTCTTTTCCGCATGTTTGCCTGGCATTCTATCGCCCCTCGCGAATTATGTCAGAATCTAGGAATCCCAACAAGGCGTGAAGTGAAGTGAAGACGAAGGAAGAACAAGGATTTTCAAGATGTACTTCTTATATCATTTTGCTTTAGTTTCAATATGTTTCAAGGACAAGCTGGTTTCGCATTTCAATTTCCGAACAACTTTATATTTGAAAACGATGTAAGATGTTTTGTAAGAACCAAGTCTCCCTCGGGAGCACCTTTTCTCATTATGTATTATGTTTTATTCCGCATTTTAATTATTCTATATCATTCTAAAAGCCTTGGGTGACTTTAGACGGTAAAGTCTGAGGTCACTGGTGGTAATACCCAGTGTTGTAAAATAGGGGTGTTACAATTATGGTATCAGAGCCGAACGTTTTGTTTTCAAAACCGAAAACTTTTAAAACCGAAAATTTTCAAAACCCAAAAACTTTTAAAACCTAAGTTTTTCTTCCGCAAACCGAAACTTCTATTTATAGAAAGTTCCCTTCGTTATATCCTTTAAGAATCTTAAAAGTGTCAACTTTCTAACTTAAACTTTTTAGCTAAGAATTTCCTTCAAAGTTTTAAAACTTTAATTTAGTTCTAGAACGTTTACCTTTAGAAACTTCCCTTTTTACCTCCTAAAAACTTAAGTAATAAATATGTTCCAACTCTTTAACTTAATCACCTAAGTTAGAATTTTCTTAAACATAAAACCTTCATCTTAGTAACTTCTACAAGTTAGGAAATTCTTATAACGAGAATCTTTAGGAGAATTTCCCCACCTTCTTGAATAGGACCAAGAAAATGAAAAGCCTTAAATTAAATGGTGTTCTATGTTTAAACTTTATACCCACGTAAACCATAAGAAATTTGTTCCTACCTTCTTAAAACTTAAATAACAAAGAGTCCAAGTACTAAGTAGATTTCAAGAATAAAAACTTTTTCCAAGTAGTTTAAAGAAAACTCTGAAGTACTCATAGAAAGTCTAAAATCAAAACTCATATAAGAGTAACTTATAAGTAGAAACTATAAGAAAATAAGCTCCTAGAATTGGAATCGTTTTATTTAGAAAGTCTTATTCAAAATTTTTAAAAAGACCGAGTTCTACTAAAGCATTAACATATCGATTTCTTATCTATAAACTTTATTTTGAAATAAGTTCACCAATTTTCCCTATAATCCCAGAAATTAGATTTAAAGGATCTTTCTTTAACGACAATAGGATGAATTTATCTCCTCGAAAACCGAGGTAGAAATTGTACAATTAAAAATCCTTAAACTCTCCTTCCGAGGTTTATAAGTACTTCATGTCATATATGAAATAAATTTTTCTACTCTAAAAGTTCCTCTCTTAATTTAAAGTCATATAAATGAGTTTTTAATAGAGACTTTAAAACCGTTATAATTCTTTAAGGATGTACATGTGTTTATAATGAAAATTCTGCTTTCAAATTTTAAAACTTCCTTCCAATATCTTCGTCGCATAGAATCAAAGGATATTCTATACAAATGCCTTTCTCGCCTCTTCAAAAAAAAAATGGTACACACTAGAAGTCCAACCCGAATTAGGGACGAAGCTAGAAAAGCCGCTTAAGAGCTTGATGAGGCTTTTCTCGATTGACGCTTTGGTCATATGGAAACCCCGAGGATAACCTGAACTAGTACTACGAGAAGAAATCCATGAAAATGCACCCAAGCTGAATCTCGAGGAGGAGAAATCCGAAGAAGAATACCTCGAGAAAGGAGTTGATGATTCACATCATGGCCAATCAAGTTAGGAAGTCACTGAGCAAGAATTCTCGGGATATCATTCATGAAGACACATGACGGAGACTCCACGCCACCAAATAACAAGTCAAGCTCCAATGACCTACCAAGTGGGTGGATGGGCTAACTGGACTCAGAAAGAGTCATCCCATCACCAAGAATTTGTCAATTAAGGAACCCATCTTCAACCAGTGACCCAAATCCGCCAATCATTCGTCAACCAAACTACAACTATCTCCTCCAACGTAAGGGAGTGTGGTCGGAAAAGCAAGGTCTTACCGAAATATGGACATTCCTCCTCTTGAAGTCGTCCATCCAAACCGAAACTGTTACATAAACTATAACCTCTTAGAGAGGCGTAAAGAAGGCTGGCTAAACAGACAAATGGACGAACAAGATGAACAATTCCAAGTCGAAGACCAACTAAGCGAACTTCGCGCAAGGCATGCGTATTGTCGCAGGCAGATTGAGGAGACCAACTTAGTGCTGGACAATGAGAACGGGATTCTTGATGAGAACCTCTTTGACGACAGTTTCCTCGATAAGTATAGTTACCCCGACCGTTCCTATGCTTTGTCTTAGTTGTACTTTTCGTTTTAAAGGAGTGAGCTAGTCCACTCCTCTCGAATTTCGTTTTGTCTCTGAAAAGTCGAGTCGGCAATATTTCTTTTCGTCTTTAGTCTAATGGCTTATTATATAAAGCCTTTTTAATCCATTCCATAAGAGTTCTAATAAAAAGTTTCCTCCCTTCTCTAGACTTGCACGTCATTTATTGTCTATACTTGGAAGTTAACAAAAACAACTATATCCTTCTTCAAATATAGAATTATGGATATTGTAAAAAAAAAAACTAAGTTCATGCACATCGGGAATAAGAAGAAGTCACACCAACTAAAGGGAATACTTACGTCTCCATAGATTCAAACTTACTGAGCCAGTGACTCATGGGAAGATAGAATTTTCCAGAGAGGACACCGAGGAAGGCTTAGTCAACCAAGGATCTAACATGTCTCCATTGAACCCAATCTCGAAACAGGTTATCGAGAAATATGCGAGGGGCAAACAATGATTTGGTATTAAAGGAGTGGTCGAGAATTATGATCAGTGACGATGATATCCATCTGCAAATACTTACAAATCGAAGTAACTTGCTCAGTCAACATATGGAATCTGGGCTTGATATCTAATGTTTGTCAATCGAATAAACAAACCATAATGGGACTATGTGAAAGCCGCATCAAGAACTTTTCTTCTCCACCATTTTGATAAGTCGACCCGACAAAAAGATGAAGTTAGAAAGGACGTTGCTAGGGCCAAGATTGTTCGACACGGATTGTAAGTTCTCTAAGTTGCCTCAGTAGGCCTAATAGGTCATAAGGTTGCTTCATTACCAAGACAATTTGTGGACACATGTCCCGATTTGTCGCATTTGAAGTACTTACCTAGGCCATCTTCGATGGTTTTTCCAACCATTGATTCCATTATTAGGATGCCTAGTTCGTTACACATTACTAAAACCACCTTTCCTTCCTTAAACAAGATTATGTCATGGAACTAACCTCTTGATGATATTACAACAAAGCATTAACTTTTGCTTCAATAACCCGAGTGTCTACTCTATCTCCGAATGAATGACAATTGTTTGGGAACAATTTGTCGATTCTTATCGTCAATGGTCAAACCGCAAGGAACCAACAATAGAATTCCCCTAAATAGTATTCAAGTTCGAGCACGAATGATGGTTCAAAGAGTTTCCAAATAAATAAAAAAAGAAGCAAGAACACCGTCGTGTAATGGACCCTTGTACGCCGATATTGTTGGATGATGAGATAAAAGTTGCATTAAGAAGTCCAGCGATATAAAAGATGCCAGAAGCAATCTCTTATGTTCCACCGAAAGAAGCAAGCAGAATTAGAACTGACTAAGCTGCAAATAGAATTGCAAATGACGTCATATTTCACTCAAGTAAAGGTGTCTGGCTTTACAAGAACACTAAAGACATTCGCGTCAAAGAAGATGACGTTAGTAAGGAACTAAAAGTTGACCACAACTACTACTAGTGGAAAGATTTAAGGAGTATTAATTGCATCGAAGCAAAAGGGTGCATATTGTCGCTCTACAAATCGGAAAGGACTTAGCCAATAACAAGAGAATTATAATCAAGCAAAACCTGTCAGAGTTGGGGAAAAGGTTATAACTAATTGATGAATCATTCCTCCCTTATTCTATGAGAGATGAGATATTTGATGATCTCATAGACCCTTAAGGCTAAAGGACTAAGTGTGTCGAGAAGAAGGCCACGCATTTTAACCAATTATTGCATTACGCACGATAAGAAGTTTCCCCTTAAGCCCAAAAGTATTCCGTCATAAGTGGATAAGTTCAACCCCCAAGCCATGGAGAAGTTCAACGATAGACACAAGAAGCGAATAAAATAACTTATCCTTTCTCGTGTAATCAAAATATGTCCCAAACAAGGGTACTTGTGACATATATCGTAGGATTGTCATTAGAATTTCAACCTCGATCATAACCAACGCATAGTTGAATAATTCTGATATTATTATCACCTATCTTCTTTCGCAAAGTGTTATACTTTGAACTTTGCTATGCTATCATAGCCGTCTTGAAGATGTTCGTTGGTACTTTCTCTACGAAAGCTGGATAACCATCCTGAAGATGTTCATTGGTACTTTCTTCGTGAAATCACTGTTTCAAACGCTTAGTTTCGATTAATAGGTTACGTAAGTCACTCCATCTTTTCTTATGCGATTTACTCCAACCTCTACAAGAAATAGTTTCATTTTGTGTTGCGTTGTTAAACTACAATAGTTAATATCATAAGTTTAAATAGCTAAACATTTTTTTTTCTAAGAATATGGTTCACAGTGGCGAATAAGGGTGAACTTCTATCTCCCATCTTGATCACATGGTTGAGGTAGAATTTCAGGTCTTGTTCCTGTGAAGGCATATTAAAGGATTATGCTGGAGGTAGTTTCACAGATACTGATCACATTGGTGAAATGAAACCACATAGTTCTTCGGGTTTGACCTTATTTATGAAAAACTAGTTCTTATAAGAATTAATACGCTTAATATAGGACGCTTGAACCACTTCTCGATAGTATCATATATTCGAACACGACATCGTAAAGAAGGTTACTCACTCTTGCGAGATAACCATTGCCCAATAGTAACTTCGTTAGAAACCATAAATCGAAATTCTTCTTCTAAGGCATGACCCTTACATATTCAAACTTCGATTCCATATCGATGGTTATCAAACATCCGTCATTAAAAGAATTCTTCCGCAACGACTCTATTCTAGAAGTATAGAATGGATTAGTCATTTTCTTACTCGTTTCCTAGAAACACTTAAGTGCTCGTTTCATTTAGGATGCTTATTCAGTAAGCAATCCAACCTTTATGTTCGGGAAGGTCAACCCAAAACTTCCATAGGTTTGACCCAAAGTTTTGGATAAAACCGCTTGACCCCGCCTACTTCGCCAACAAGACCAATTGGATTTCCATTCCTATCCCTTAATTTCGTTACACCGCATAAGTTCAAATGTGGGAATCTTTTAAGGAATACAAAGTTAACGATTTCTTAAGAAAAAGGCACAATAGTAATTCTCCTACTGGTACAGTCATCTTAACTAAAGAACGAATTGTTCTTTAAGGGGGTACTAGACTTTTTTTTTCCTCACAAGTTGTGAGTGGTAGTAGCTACTTTCCGTCTTCACCTTGTACCGTCCTAAGTCTTTCCTAGTTTCGGGGACGAAACTAATTTTAAGGGGGTACTATTGTAATATCCGCTAAAATTCTAAATAAAATAAAACGGATAATTATCCCAAATTTTTTTTTTCTCAAAAATAGAGAATTTAATAATCTTTATAATTTCTTATTAAATTATAAAAGGTTATAAAAGTTTATCAAAGTGACAAATGAAAAATAAAAATAAAGATAGTTCATATTAATTTCGAATTTTTGGTTAATGTCATATTACAAGCAAGTAAAAATAAAAGGAGGGGCAAAATAAAAAGGTGTCAAGAGGCAGACTCGAACCCAAGACCTCTTGCACCTTTCACAAACTAAAACACACTCAATTCCACTAGGCTAACTCAATTTCATCTACCCAAATTACAACACTTTTAAATTTATATCAACTTAGTCTTCTTCTTCCCCAATTGCCCAAATCAATTGTCTGATTGATTTGACGTATAATTAAGCACATTGTTTCAACCCATTGTTTCCACCTCCAGATTGCAAGACCACCCAATTTGCATCATTCCTTACATCATCAACAAACAAACACAAACTTCACCTATCCCCATTGAGTTCCTTCTCTTCCATTGGTTAATTCTCATTGCCATGGATCACTAGGAGCCTCAAATTTGGCTATAAAAAGGGCTGAGATTTCAATGAAAGACTCACACCATCCTTCTCTACTTCCTCTCTTGCTAAGTTCATCTCATTCAAAGCCAAAAACCCCCAAATTGTATTTTTTTTTCAAATCTGATTTTTGTTAAAAAAATCCACACATGAAATAAATGAAATAAATGAAATATATAAAATAAGGTTTTTATTAATAAGAAATACCCATGCATGTTAGCTTAGTCCTTTTAGGTCATTAAATAAGTTAGAAAGAAATCAAACAAGGATTTAATTTAAATAAAATATTATGTTGAAGATCTTGGTAGTTGTAGGAGAGACACTAATTAGAGTTACTATGGTAAATTCAAATCCTACTAATATACTTAAATTATTATTGTATTTTTAAAATTATGCAAGACATACTATTTTCATAATATCAAAGGGGTTTTATAAAAATATAGCATATGAGGTATAGTTCTTAATATTAAAAATAATACCTTTATAAAGAAACAAAATTTGTATAAGATAATGCCATTCCCTTTAGATAAGTTAAAGATGTATGAAATCAAATACTATGAGAATAATAATAAAATCATTATTTAAAATTGCCATACCTCTAGGTGTAGAGAATTGCCATAGAGATAGTTTTATTCATAATATATGCTAGTGGTGATAAAATTCTTATGAAATCTTATAATAATAATTATTCTAAATAATTTGTAGGGGAACTTTTATAAAAATATTGTTATAAAAGTTGTAGCTATGAACTATAGTTGGATACTAGATATTGATCTTATAAAAAGATATTATAAACAATAGTCATATTACTAAAGTTATCATTTAAGGAGGGAATGTTAGTTTAATATATCTCTAGGTGTAGAGATTTCCTACAAGACCTAAGTTCTAGATTAAATATAATAAATATGATATTACAATACTTATAAGATACTATATAGCATGAAGTTGACTTGCATGGAAAGAAATCATTTAAATATAAAAAAGATGTTATTTTACAAACTACAATATTATGATATTGAACTATAAATATGAATTTGGATATTTATATATTGTATAAGCCTTATGATATGAAAATAATTATGAGAATAAAATAAATAAGATTAATTTAAAATATGTTAATTTTAGGAAGTTACTTTATAAAGAAAATAGGAATTCCTAAGTATGGTAACTTCCAAGAAAGGAGATTACAATTATTTAATGTGAATTATGTAATTAAATAGGATGCTATTAAGAGAATATTATTAATAGAATATTTCTAGAGAGGAAATAATATTTTAAATTCATTAAGGAAATGTTTGGAAATTTGAAAGTAATACTCTTACTAAAATGGGTTTGTAAAAAGGTTAAAGTAGATTACTTAAAGCTTAATAAGAATTGTACATTCTAAAGGAAAAATACTTTTTAGATAAAGTATTATATTTTTTGTAAAATTATACTTGCCTAAATTATATTAAAAGGAATTAACAAGTGAGGTTAGAAAGGATTATTTTAACATTATTAAATAGAATTTTATGGAATAATAAGGATATTACAAAGCCAAAATAATAATAAAGGAATATTATTATTTTAAGGAAAAAAAAACTTTCTAAATATTATCTTAATAATTTAGAATTTCCAACTCTCTTATAAAATATTATAAGAGGTAATCCAAACCTTAAGAGGAAGACATGATATAATTTCGCTCGTAAATTCCGTGTCGATAGGTCGGGATTCTCGCTCGAAGTCGTGAATCACATAGTTCCGCCAAAGCTCGATTGTTAGAACTCGCCAAAGCTAAGGCAAGTGGAATTTCCCCTTGTGCCCTTCTATATCCGTCTATATGATATTTCTCGATGTTGGGAACGACTTGTATGCTTAAATAAAAATGAACCTAGGAAATATCGATTGCTAGAAGTAACGACTATTGTTAGCATAGATTGCTTTATATATTCCTTGTTAGGATTATTTATGCTAGTGTGGTCACTATCTTGATTGTTACGATCTCGTTTCGAGATCAATGTCGAACTAGTGAGGGGCGTGGGATAGCCAACGCCTCTACACAACCCCACTAAGTCGTAAGTGCCTACGCGTTTGAAGTACGACTTTCGGGATCATGATCCCATCCGCTCCGATTGCAAGGAGGGATGAGCGCACTCTAGCTAAGTGCCGGGAAACGGAGTTTTCCCTCGGGTGGCTCGGATTATCCGTGTCCCACCACATTCTCTTTTAAATCATAAATGAACTCGAACGTCTTTTGTCACTAAATAAGATAAGTGCTAAGGCACAATTAAGATACCAAAACCGGACCGGTCTCAAATGATCGATCCGTCCCTCGGTCCGTTTAGGGCACGAGTGGTGTTTGACTTGTTTGAATAAATGAATGTTCCCAACATACCTTCAATTCTAAAGAAGACTACAATCTAGTAGTACTTCTCTTGCTCATCAAGCTATCCCTTTGGATATGCTATCGCTATCTTTCGTATCTTAGCTCCACATAAACAAGCTCATCGTAAACACAACCCGATTATCTCTTTCGACAATAATTTGAAATCACCGAAATACCCTCGGGAAGTTCCATTCCCGCTTGCTTAGTCTCTTAGACTAATTCTTCTTTTCCGCATGTTTGCCTGGCATTCTATCGCCCCTCGCGAATTATGTCAGAATCTAGGAATCCCAACAAGGTGTGAAGTGAAGTGAAGACGAAGGAAGAACAAGGATTTTCAAGATGTACTTCTTATATCATTTTGCTTTAGTTTCAATATGTTTCAAGGACAAGCTGGTTTCGCATTTCAATTTCCGAACAACTTTATATTTGAAAACGATGTAAGATGTTTTGTAAGAACCAAGTCTCCCTCGGGAGCACCTTTTCTCATTATGTATTATGTTTTATTCCGCATTTTAATTATTCTATATCATTCTAAAAGCCTTGGGTGACTTTAGACGGTAAAGTCTGAGGTCACTGGCGGTAATACCCAGTGTTGTAAAATAGGGGTGTTACATGTTGTGCTTAATACCAAGACGAAAGTTGAGGTAATTTAGGTTTTTAACTTGATTGAAAGAGAAAGTTAGTAACTTGAAGGTTGATATTGTTTGAAAACGAAAGTTTCAAACTTTAGATCTAAAACAAGCAATTGAGTGAATTAGGATGCGAAAGTAGATTAATTTACTTGTTAAGTCAACGAAAGTTGATAACTCTATCTGTTTAAAGGCATGATCTTATCTTTCTTACGGAATCTTATGCTTGGCTATGTTGTGGTGTCCCTTGTCCTAGATTTTTGCTTTATTTGAATTATTTCTGGTGAATCTTCGTTGCTGAGTACTTGCCTCGGTACCGAATTTTAATTAGAATTTTATTAGGTCGTTAGTTAGTATTTTTGTGTTCGGTGGCTCGTTAACGATCCTGACAACATCGTTAACGAGGCATCTCATGAGTGTTTTGTTTGATTTTGTTTGATTTTTCTTAGATTGATAGATAAACAACCTTGTTTCCTGTGGAACGATCCTGACTCCACTGTACTCAGCGGAGTCTTGATTATAAATTTATTTGTTGTCAAGAAACCCTCTCAACAGATTGTAACACCCCTATTTTGCAACGATAGGTGTTACCGCCAGTGACCTCGGATTTTACCATCCAAAGTCACCCAAGGCTTTATAAGGTATTAAGTTAAATGAAAACTTGCGGAATTATAAAGTTATTACAATAAAAAGGGTTGCTCATATATGAGACCTTAGAAATACTATTACATACCATGATTAGTTTAGAAAAACCCAAAACCTTAAGTATTATTAGACAACGGAAATTTAAAACAACATTGTTTACGCATAAGTCTAGAATGACCCGAAAGTGACAAAATACCATACTTGACCTAAAGTCGAATTCCTTCCTTCTCTTGGTTGATCTTCTTCCTTCACGCCTTTGATGGAGGTTTCCTGGATTCTGGCATTTGGCGCGAAAGGCGGAAAATGCCAGGCAGAAATGCGGAAAAACAGAATTAGTCTAAAGAGACTAAGCAAGCGAGAACGGACAATCTTAAGGTTGTTTGGTAAAGTATCGAACTTAATACGAGGTAGTCGAGATGAGTTTAATTTTTGAGTGGAGTTACTAAGGACGGAAAGAGTGAATCTCGAGATGAGATAACTCGTAAACCGAAAGAACGAACTACGAGATTGTAGAACGTCTTAGAATAGAATATATATGTTGGGAACGTTAATTACACATAAGCTTTTGGAAAACCTCTCGCGCCCTTGCGGACCGAGAACCGGATCGATCATTTGAGACCGGTCCGGTTTTGGTTTCTTTTAATGTGCTTTAGCACTTACTTTCTTTCGTGATCAAAACTTTCACATTAGTGAACGATCTTTAAGAGTGTGGGGGGCCATGAATGGGCCAACGTACCACTTACGGGAACTGAGTTCCGACACCTAGCTAGGGTGCACACGTCCCTCCTCCGGGTAGGAGCAGACATAGATCATGATCCGTACAATCGAGGGAAGAGAGGGCATGGTGCCATACCACTCGATATGTTATATAGAGATGTTCGGGCCGAGCCCGCATCCCTTATTAATCTAACTATGCATTTCATAACGAATCTCGAAAAGAGATTTTAAACAAGCAAATCACACAACAAGTCTAGCAATAATTCCTATTAACGATAGTAATAGTAATAATGCTAACAATAGTCATTATCTCTAACAATCGGTAATTCCTATGTTCATTTTTATTTAGCAAGCAAAGTGTTCCCAACTTAAAACAAGTTAACGGAAATTGAATTATCGAAAGGTTCAAGTAGAAAGTCCACTTGCCTTGGATTTCTTTCAGAAGTAATCGTAACTCGGAAATATAGGCTCCTAGGGACGTCGAGCACTTTGACCTAATTGACCAAAAGGAAAGACGAACGAATTCGTATTAAAATCCTTATTCTACTATTACTTACATCTTTCTCTTATTTCCCCCTTCTAAGAGAAGAATATTAAATCTAAATTATTTTAGATAACAATTTAGATATGGATTAGAAAATAATAATCCTTATTATTATTATTTTCAAGATAATACTTTTTATGATTTTAAAATATTTATTTTAAAGACACAAGTACAATGTTATTTAAATATAAGGGAAAATCCTTTTAAACCATATGCAATAATTAAAATCTACTTAATATATGATTTTCATGTACTTTATTAATTTACAAGTCGAACTTTATTTTATGTCCAAAAGTTTATTTGACAAGGCAAAATTTGGACATGCAAGCATATTTATTTATGAATAAATTCTTTTTTTTACAACTATTAACATTTTATACAAGGTACTTAGTAAAAATTATTATTATTATGATCAACCTTAATATTAAATATCATGAATGATATATTATAAAAGTTACAATAAAATCTCTAATTGACATGCATGCATATATTACCTTGTAAAAATACTTTATTTCTTACATGCAAGATAATATATTAATTAAATAGGGTATGATTATAAAAATCTATGCACAACTATTTAATTTTCTTAGTGGATATATTCCTTATAAGTTTATTTTAACCTCTACATGGTTCAAAATATTTTACCAAATCATTTTAACTAGAATTGACATGCAAAAGAGTTTTGCTATAATAACTTCTTTGAAAAATACATGCATGATACTTTTAAGTTAAATAAAATATGTTGCTCTTATTAACTTCTTTTTTTTTTATCACAAGTTCATAGAAAAGATTATTTTTAAGTTTAACAATTCATACAAGAGAATTTAATTTATAAAAATTCTTATAAAAGTACCCACAAAGTCACTTTTAATTTAAAAGATCAAATTTGTCTTTACTAGACTCATAAAAAAGTTCATATAAAAAGACAATTTAAATACTTATAAAGAACATGCATGAAGATTGCATGCATGTAAAATTTTCATTATAAAATTATCAAGTCACACTTTTACAATCAAGGGTTTTTTTATTTATAAAAAGAGGAAAAGGTCTAGCCCTTTTTACATAGAATAAAATCAAAATTTTTCCAAGTAAATAACCATTTTATAGATCTTGGATTTATAAAATTTCATTTTATAACTTGTAAAAATAAATCCCTTTGAAAATCATTGCATGCATGTATAAATTTCATAATAACATGTACAAACTTCTATTTTTCATGAATCTGATTTTTTTAGAATCAAAAAGGGAAGATAGGCTCATCATTAAAAAAAAAATACATAACAATTAAATTTAGCCCATAAGAGTATAATAAAAGGCCCAAAAGTCTCACCCTTCTCCTTCCCCTTGTATGATAAAACGCAGGAAGGAAACCAGAGGAAATCAGAACGAACGACGTCAGACAGAGGAGGGGCGAACACCAGGCTGGGGCGACGGCGGCGGCCTCCTGGGCGGCAGAAAAGGGCTACGCGGCCAGGCGAAGGAGGTTGGGAGTGGTCGGAGGTGGCTGCTCCCAAAAAAAAATCAAAACCCTATTTGTTTTTATTTTTGGGAAAAAAAATCAGATTGTGTTTGAAGGTTTCTTTGATGAGCAATTGGGAGTTTTTAGAGAGTAAAGGGGTTGTTGCTGATGTTTGTGAGTCCTTTTATATTGACAAAGAGGAGTAAAGAGAAGAATCAAGGTAATCATTACCTACCCTCTTCAATGGTGTTAGTGGAGGAAGTGTGATTTTAAAATTCATAAGAAGCAAGGGATGAAGGAATAATGTCTGCAATAAAATCTTACCCAAATCTCCCCTCTTAAAATCCGAAATTAAGCCTCAACCGGATTGGAATTTCGGTTTGACAAATATCCCACTGAAAAGGAAGGGTTTAAATACTAATGAGTGTATTATACTTTTAGAAAAGCTAACTAGCACAATTGGTGAAAGGATGAGTGGGGGGAGTAGGAGGTCATGGGTTCAATTCCCATTATTTCCACATCTTGTCTCTTTTATTTTACCCCTTTAATTGTTTTATGGGCTTTTTAAGTGGGCCGGGCTAAGGCCCATGTCTTTTCTTTTTAAGAAAAAAAAGGTTGGGAAATTTAAGAGAAACGGAATTTCCGTTAGGATATTAAATTTCCGTCTTTAATAAATTTATTTATTCAAAATAATAATTAAAAAAAATAATTTTTTTTATGAGATTATTTACTTAATAAAATAATCAAATATTAAGAAATAAAATTTATTTTCTTAATGAAAATTGCGGATATTACAATGATATTTTTTGTAAAAATTATACTTGCCTAAATTATATAAAAAGGAATTAACAAGTGAAGTTAAAAAGGGTTATTTTAATATTATTAAATAGAATCTTTATGGAATAAAAAGGATATTACAAAGCTAAAATAATAATAAAGGAATATTATTATTTTAAGAAAAATAACTTTCTAAATTATTATCTTAATAATTTAGAATTCCAACTCTCTTATAAAATATTATAAGAGGTAATCCAAACTTTAGGAGGTAGTCATGATTAAAGTTCGTTCGTAAATTCCGTGTCGATAGGTCGGGATTCTCGCTCGAAATCGTGAATCACATAGTTCCGTCAAAGCTCGATTGTTAGAACTCGCCAAGGCTAAGGCAAGTGGAAATTCCCCTTGCAACCTTTACATTCCATTTCGTAAAGATTCTCGATGTTGGGAACAACTTGTGTGCTTAAGTATAAATGAACCTAGAAAATATCGAATGCTAGATATAATGACCCCCTGTTAGCATAGTTGTTTTATATTCTCGTAATAGGACTATATATGCTAGTATGGTTATTACCTTGATTGCTTGTGTTCTCGCTCAGAGATTTACTTTGAATAAACTAGAAAGGGGTGCGTAATAGCCGACGCCTCTATATAACCTTACTAAGTCGTACGTCCATACGACTTTCGGGATCATGATCTCCATCCGCTCTGATTGCAAGGAGGGATTGTGCGCACTCTAGCTAAGTGCCGGAGAATTGAAGCTCTCCCTCGGGTGGCTCGGATTATCCGTGTCCCAACACTTTCAATTAAAAGTCATTAACAAAGTTGAATAGTTTTCGTCACTATATAAGATAAGTGCCAATGCACATTTAAGATACCAAAACCGGACCGGTCTCAAATGATCGATCCGGCTCTCGGTCCGCTCAGGGCGCGAGAGGTTTTCACTTGTATGAATTAATAAACGTTCCCAGCACACTTTCGAAATCCTAAAGAAGTCTACAATCTAGTAGCTCTTCAATTGCTCATCGAGTTATCTTTGGCTAAGATATACTCTTCTTGGAACCATTAAAGCTCCACATAAACAAGCCTTATCGTATAGCCTCATCGTAAACACAACCCGATTATCTCTTTCGACAATAATTTGAAATTACCGAAATACCCTCAAGAAGTTCCATTCCCGCTTGCTTAGTCTCTTAGACTAATTCTTCTTTTCCGCATGTTTGCATGGCATTCTATCGCCCCTCGCGAATTATGTCAGAATCTAGGAATCCCAACAAGGCGTGAAGTGAAGTGAAGACGAAGGAAGAACAAGGATTTTCAAGATGTACTTCTTATATCATTTTGCTTTAGTTTCAATATGTTTCAAGGACAAGCTGGTTTCGCATTTCAATTTCCGAACAACTTTATATTTGAAAACGATGTAAGATGTTGTGTAAGAACCAAGTCTCCCTCGGGAGCACCTTTTCTCATTATGTATAATGTTTTATTCCGCATTTTAATTGTTCTATATCATTCTAAAATCCTCGGGTGACTTTAGACGGTAAAGTCTGAGGTCATTGGCGGTAATACCCAATGTTGTAAAATAGGGGTGTTACAATGTCCTTCTCTCAATAGGGATCTTGGATTTGAATGTGGTGATTAGGTGGCGTCTAGTGGTGCCTCCTCTTCTTTTTCTGCCAACATTGAGTTACTGCATGAAGTTTTGGCACGTAAATGTCGCACTGTTAAGAGTATCCCCAAAGTCAATCGGCCTGGCTTTTCTCGGTGCCTTAAAGCTGCTCTTGATAAAGTCGATGCTTCCCTTCAAGACCTTGCCTCTTGGATCCATTTGCTTCTTCTCCCTTTATGCACACTTAGATTTAACCGGACTTGGCCCTTTAGCAAGTCAGGGAGGAGTGGTTGCTGTCAGGTTGAAGGTATTGCACATGTTCTTCGTGTTTGGAGAGAGCCTGGTGGACCTGAGGCCTTGGTCAAAGAGGTTCTCAAAGAGAGTGTTGGGAATTCGCGTGCTTTAGTTGGTGAGGGTAAGTTTTTGAAGGAGAAGGCTAGTCTGGAAGAGCGGAACTAAAGAGAATGTATGAGGAAGGTTAGTGTTAGGCACTTCGCTGCTGCTATTAGGGTCTTGACATCGTCACGGATTGCGCCCAAGAATGCAGAGACTCTGAAGGAGTTGGAGAAGAAGCACCCCTGTGATTTGTGTCCTATCCTGCCTCCCTTTTGTGCTGATGTTGTGGCGATTTCTGCCACTAAGGAAGTTGTTTTAAGCAGGATTAGAAGTTTCCCTAAAGGAACGTCTTATGGGCGTGATGGTTTTCTAGCTCAACATTTTGTTGATGCGCTTAGGAAGGCTGTCGTTGCGGTTGCTGATGTTTTAGCCACCTCTATTACTGATATGGTTAATCTTTTACTTGTTGGTAAATGTCTTGCTGCTTTGGTTGAGTTTCTTTCTTGTGCCCCATATACGCCTTTACTCAAGCCCGGGGGAGGGGTTCCGCCCATTGTTGTTGGAACGGTATGGAGGAGACTTGTCTCCAAGGTTGCGGCTGTCACGACTGGTAAGGAGGTCGGTAAGTATATGGAGGATTTCCAAGCAGTGAGGCTATCCTTCATGTTGTCAACAGGTTGATTGAGGCCAAAGGAGATGCAAACAACATCTATATGATTTTGGTTGATTTTAGTAGTGCCTTAAACCTATTGGACCGAAGTATGATGCTTAGAGAGGTCCGACATCGCTGTCCTTCACTTTCTCCTTGGGTTGAATTTTGTTATGCGCGTCCGGCGAGGTTGTACTATGATGAGTAATTTACTATCTTCTCAAGTAGTTCAACAAGGTGACCCTCTAGGACCTTTTCTTTTTGCACTTACCTTACATCCTCTTGTCCATCTGATCAACGATAAGTGCAACTTGGATTTCATGGCTTTGTATCTAGATGACGGTACCATTATTGGGGACTCTGCTTTAGTGTCGGACGCCTTGCATTTGATCACTACTAATTAAAATTTACCAAACCACGCTTATACTTCGAGAGTAAAACCCGATAGAAGAGATCTTGCACCAAAATAACAAAACAAGATAAAAACCAAGCTTTTCTTTTCCTTTCTCTCCTCTCGTTTCTTCCTCTCCTTTCATCTGCATTTTTTTTATAACTTCACTTGGAAGAATCTAAGAACACACATATATGTCCATATTCAAAGTCGGCGTTTAAAGTCGGTAAAATTTAAAAAAAATCTCACTTTTTACCCTGAAATCTCGTTTACTATAAACTTTACCCTCAAATAATTATTAATTAACTTTTAGTTAAAAACTTTATAAAATATAACAAACTTAATTCTAAAATAAATATTACTTTTAAAAACGTACTATATATCATGCCAATATGCTATGCATATGCTATTAATATTATATGAATGCAAAATAACGTATACACTTTGGTTAGGGATGTTACAATCCTCCCTCTCTATAAGAATTTATCCTCAAAATTTGTTATCTCTTCATATTATCATGTAATGTAGTATGATAGGGAATCAGTTACCATTGAACAAACATAGATATAACCTTCTCATCTTATCCTCAGTTTCCCAAGTCGTTTCCTCTATATCATGATTTTTCCAAATCACTTTAACCAACGGAATTTCCCTATTCCACAGCTTATTAATTTTGTGATCAGCTATCATAATCGGTCATCTATATAGCTCGAATTTTCTAGAAGTTGTACTCTTGAATACTTCAATACATGTGATGGATCAGATCAATGTCATCGTTACATGGAAACATTATGAATCTAACTAAACATCAATGTGTCATCCTGAATGTCAAATGGCGTATCTTTACCTTGTTGAACCTGTTCAATAATTTATGCCAACTTTCCATCTCTTACTTGTGCATCTTTAGTTTTCTGTTTCAGCATTGGTCGAATCTACAAAGTAGAAATCAGTACCCCATTTGTATCAAACTGTAGTCTAGCATTTAGACATCGCAATGAATTCAAATCTAATAATGAAGTCATGTGCATATTTGCCATCATACTACTGAACTTTCGACATAAAGCATCTGCTATAACATTGGCCTTTCTTGGATGATATTCAATTGTACAATCATAATCTTTTAGTAGTTCCGTCCAATGCCTATGTCGCATTTTCAACTTCTTTTAGCTCATCAAATATATCACTCTTATGATTTGTTAAGATTTGGAATGTTTCTCCATATAGATAATGTCGCCGAATCTTTAGGGAAAATACTACTGCTGCCAGCTCTAAATCATGTATAGATAAGAAACTTCATGAGGTCGAAACTATCGTGATGCATTAGCAATTACTTTTCCATTCAACATCAAAACACAACCAAGACCCTGATATGAAGCATCAATGTAAACAACAAACTCTCTTGTACCTGTAGGAATTGTCAATAATGGTGTTATAGTCAAACGGTGCTTTAACTCATCAAAGTTTTGTTGGCACGCAACATTCCAGTGGAATGGAGCATTCTTCCGCAACAATTTAGTGAGTGGTGCAGCTACAATAGAGAATCATTCAACGAATCGTCTATAGTATCCAACCATCTCAAGAAAACTACGAACTTCTGTAACTATTGTTTGTGCTTTCCAGTTTACCACTGTTTCAACCTTCTTAGGATCAACCTCTATGTGTCCTAAAAAAATATAACATGATCCAGCCATAATTCACACTTACTCAGTGTAGCAGATAATTAACTAATTTTCCCTCAAGACTTATAGCATGGTACGCAAATGATCAGCATGCTTTTCTGTACTTCGTGAATACACCAATATATAATCAATAGAGATGATCAAACCAAATGTCACTGGTGCATTATTCAAACCAAATGGGATTACCAGAAACTCATAATGCCCATATCGAGTCCTGAATGTTGTCTTGGTAATGTCATCTTTCGCTATCTTTAACTAATGATATCCTAATCGAAGGTCTATCTTTGAAAATACGTTTACACCCTGAAGTTGATCAAACAAATCATCTATTCTTGGTAATGGATATTTGTTCTTCACTGTCACCTGATTTAACTTTCTGTAATCTATGCACAACCATAAGATACCATCTTTCTTTTTCACAAAAAGTATTGGTGCTTACCAAGGTGATACACTAACCCTAATGAATACTTTGTCTAACAGCTTATTTAACTTTTTCTTCAATTCTTGTAACTCTAGTGGAGCCATGCGATATGGAGCAATAGAAATCGGTGCGGTACTTGGCATTAATCTATACTAAACTATATCTCTCTATCATGTGGCAATCTCGGAAGATCCTTTGGAAACACATCAGGAAAATCTTTAACAACTGAAATATCTCTAATCTCGTCACATTTAATTGTACGGTCTATAACATGAGCCAAATATGTCTCACACCCCTCTTTGATCATGCGAAAAGCCGCTATTGCAGATATTAAGCAAGTGGGTACCTTTTGTCTATCATCGTAGAAAATCACTCTAAATTTCCCAATCGAGTCTATCACTACCTCTTGGTATAACAATCCACTTTAGCATGGTATCTTGACAACCAATCATATCCAATATAACATAAAACTCGTGTACGAATAACAAGATCAGATCAACTGGTAACTCTATTGTATCCACTCATATTATAGTATCTCGATACACTGTATGTACCTTTACCATTTCCTCTGAACTTCCTCTTCTAATGGTCCATGTGTATAAAATGTATATTCATGTAGTGTTGTATGAGATGCACCTATTGACTGATGTGGCACGGCTGAACCTTCTCTCCTTTATGCATCATGCTTATGAATGCAATTCTAATGTCAGTTACATATGCTTATGAATGCATAATGCCCTTAAAGAATCATATCCCTGCTCTGATACCAAAAACTAGCTATGACACCCTTATGCCCTATGACGTATGCTTAGTGAAACTTATCTCCTATATAAACAGATATTTCACATATAACAACTATCCACATAAGCACAAAGCAGAAATTAACAACCATATAAGGTTGCACAAACACACAGTTCTATGTCATTACTTCTTATACTAAAATACCTGTCACTCTAACTTATATTACAAACCATATGTCTAAGATGCAAAATGAGGAGAAGGTTGCATTGAGCTTTAGTCGGCCGACTTGTATGAATGTGAACTCTAAAAGAGACACATGTCAGTAAGAACTAGCTGAACTTGAAAAATTATTTTGCGATTTACATGGACTCTTATGCTCAGTGAATATAAACCATCATCAATTATTTCACACAGAGTCAAACACTTATTCCATATACATATACATACATATTATATATATGTCATATATGAATTTTACTATGCAAATGCAAATGCTGATGTATCTGATTTATTATTCTGTGAATTGTTCAAGCCTGAATCTACCTCGGGTTTATTGTACATGGACTCTTATGGTCCCTTTAGCAAGGAAATCCGAAGATCGCCTGATTATGACTCTATGGTCGCTTTAAGAAAGAAGTCTGAAGATATCCTCATTATGACCCGTAGGTCCTGTATGATCCAAAGATCATGTATGATCCGAAGATCATGTATGACCCGTAGGTCCTGTAATACAAATTCAGGGCGAGACAGTCACATGTCCTTTTAATCTCATTGAAATATGCTATGTAATTGATGTCATCTTAATTTTCATGGTTTTCATGTGCATTTTAGATATAGTTTTCTTTCTTTTTAGGGTTAGTTTCTAGTGGTTTTGTGGGATTTTTCATATTATTTGAGATATGGAGTCTACACAAGTGTTTTTTTTTATAGGTGTTTTGATGGTGTTTTTGGACTTTAAAGAAGAATTCATGATCAAGAGAATGATGGTAGATCTTGTAGAGCAAAGGAAAGAAGTTTAGAATACCTATGAGAATCTATAAGGGCAAGAAACTAGTCAAGTGTAGGAGTCACAAGCATGTTTCACGGTCATGAATGATGTTTCAGGAGATTCTAAAGGCTAAGTGTAGGAGTCACGGGTGCTTTCACGGTCGTGAAGCCACCTGTGAAGAGCTACGAAGTGCTTTCACGGCCGTGACAGAAAATAATCAAGACCGTGACTCCCTTGTTTTGTTCTTGACGGGTTTTTGGCTTTGTTTTGGGCCCGAGTTTGTTTGTAGGGTTGGATATCTTTAGTTCATTTCTTATTTTAACTTCTTGGAAGACAAGTTAGATAAATTATTATGCATTATTATGATTCTAGTTTCAAGGAGAGAGAAGACAATTTTCTAGGGTTTTTAGTTTACGCTCTTTCAATTTGGAAAATTTGCACTCTTGGATCTACTTTGTTTTCTTTCAATCGAAGCTCTAGTAAGTTTCTCTTTCAGTTGTTGTTCTTATTCTTATTCTATGTTTAAATTTATTGTTTTGATCATGAATATCAATTTGCTAGGCTAAACTCTATAGTTCTAGGGTTTGGTTGATCCCAACGATGTGAAGCGGATTAGATTCAATATCTTTTGCTTGAATTGAGTTGGGAACTAATATGATTTAATTCTAGGGGCTTAATCTCATAGGTTTAAACTTGTTAGAATCTTGTTTAATTAGGTTGCGTATCGAGAGGTGGTAGTCTAAGTAAGTAAACAAAATAGAGAGAATACATCGAGAGGTGGTTCTATCTATTTGGAAAAACTAGAATTGAACTTGAGATCAGTTTCTCATGTGGTTAATTGTCATAGAATTTCTAGATGTTTCAGTCAAGTTTGATGCATCACGAGAGTGGGGCAAGTTTGGTTTACCATCTAGATTTCTAAGTTCTTAAAGGGTTTCTATCGGTTTTGTTTCGTCACGAGAGTGGGTTCTTAATTTGATAGAAGTACATTAAGTTAAACTTTGAGAAAAGTTAATTTATGACATTAGACAATAACCTTCATAACAAAATATCCAACTCAATTTAGGTAAAAGTGAGATTCGAATTCTGTGGATCAAAGCTGTGGAGATTCCTTACCTTGGAACTTTGCTTTCTCATATACTTTTCATTCTCATAATTTACTTGTTTTAATTGTTTTTAGTAGTTAGAAATACACCATAAATCACTATATTTTGACTTAGAAATTAGTTCTAGAATTAGCTAAAGCAGACATAATCCTCGTGATTCGATCCTGATCTACTACTACAATAGATCTCGTATTCTTGCGAGTGTGTGGGAAACCATCACAACAACAATCAAGTGCATCGTGTATTCATATATCATATATCAACATACTTTTTGTGCAAACAACTGTGGAAATTTAAAACCTATCACATATAACGTAACACATATATCCATATAGCTCATATAGCACATATATCCATAAATCTCATAAAGCACATATAACCATATAGCACATATAACACATAGGGTTTAATCTCTGAACTATACTCACATGTTTAAGACATATACTATATTTCTCCCCCTTGTCTCTGACCACGATCTATGACTTGTGCTCCTATATATAACCCAATGCAAAACATCATATTTACTCTTACAAACTTTAACCCCAAATGCAATGAAATGCCAATATGCATTATAACTTCTTGTGCATAATTCGAAATCCTTTAAAACTCGACAACAATAAACTATATATACAGAAGAACATTTTTCTAGTTCTAACCTTTATGTAAAACTTGATCAAAGATCCCCATAATATCATTACAAAGCAAAATCCTAAAATTACTTTGAAATCGTTTACTGAATATAAATCCAATATCGAAAACACCATTTGATAACTATAAATTGACTGATTTTCAATTCAAAATCAATTGTAGATCTAGATCTGGAAAAATCAATAAAATCCAAATAAACAATTAACTAATTAAAACTTACCAAACCACCCTTATACTTCGAGATTAAAACCCGATAGAAGAGATCTTGTACCAAAATAACAAAACAAGATAAAAAACCAAGGTTTTCTTTTCCTTTCTCTCCTCTCGTTTCTTCCTCTCCTTTGATCTGCTTTTTTTTGATAACTTCACTTGGAAGAATCTCAGAACACACATATATGTCCATATTCAAAGTCGGTGTTTAAAGTAAGTAAACTTTAAAAAAAATCTCACTTTTTATCCTGAAATCTTGTTTACTATAAACTTACCCTAAAATAATTATTAATTAACTTTTAGTTAAAAACTTTTTAAAATATAATAAACTTAATTTGAAAATCAAGATTACTTTTAAAAACTTACTATATATCATGCCAATATGCTATGTATATTCTATTAATATTATATGAGTGCAAAATAATGTATGCACTTTGGTTGGAGATGTTACAATGACCAACATTCAGGGCTTCCTCTTCTTCGTAGGTGTGTGGGTGTAGACAAATTGTATTTTTCTTTTTGAACTTGTCCCCCACAGATGCTCGGGTCTGCTCCTCTCACCTTCGACAATGCCTTAAGGAAGGTTCTTGAGGAGATCATTGTTGTTGGGGTTCTAGCTTTGTTGATTGACAATGGCGGTGTGCCACCTTACCCTTTCGGCTTGGGGGTTTCGGGGTGCATACCGCTCATGATGCTTCCAGCTATGCATTTGTTCCCTCACGTCAGCAGTCTCTTGATCTCTAAAACAGATTCCTTTGCCATGGTAGTACCTTGGATATAGGGCCTGCTTGTGATTTAGCCTTGAATAGCTTTCGAGATTTGTGCAACTTCGACCATCTTGTTCTCTGTCGTGATGTAACTGCCCCCCTTTTATGAAACAATTGGCTACAGTGTACTTTGATACGGTAGAGAAGAATTTGGTGAGTCGGTACAACCTGAGTGCTAGGGAAAAGGCTATCCTCATTAGTAACAGAGCATCCTACTCTTTCTGCTATCGTATTGCTATTCGTATGTATCTTGTTGGTTTTACTCTCCCTTGTTGCTCATCTAAAATCATAGATTGTTTTGGCGATCATGTTGTATATTGTGGAAATGATATAGGTGTTATGTTTTCGCCATAACCTAGTCCAGGACGTGTTGGGTGATATTTGTCCGAGGAAGGTAGAGATCTTCTGTCCGAGGAAGGTAGAGATCTTCGACCTACGGATCTTCTATTTTACTCTTGGGACAGAGGGAGGAACTTCTGCTTAGATGTGACATGTGTCTCTCCCTTCACGGGGGATGGATTTGATGCTATTGTTCATGGAGATGTTGTTTCTTCTGTTGTCCGAAAGAAGAGGAAGTATGATGTGAAGTGCACACACAATAGATATAGTTTTATTACTTTTTCCTTCTCTATTTTTGGAGAGCTAGGTAGCGATGCCTTTGATTTTTTGTCTACGGTTGCGCGAGCTGCTCATAGTAACACGACTAACGCTAATATTCATTCCTTTATTTTTCAGCGCATGTGGCCTTGAATAAGGGTGTCGGAGCCCATTTAGTTGCTAGACGCCCATCCAACTTTGTGTAAACCGTTTAACAAAATATATAATAATATAATTAACATATGAACATAAAATTTATTATTTTTTCCAAATAGAGAATTTTAATTACGAAAATTACAATAAATAGCCTTTTTAATATAAAAATTTAATAATTTTTTCTATCCTAAAATTTTAGGTTTTTTTTTGACAAAAACGACCTTTAAAAATAGGTGTTTTTTTAAGAAACCACCTTTAAAAAAATTAAGCAAAAACATCAAACACTCAATTTCAACCATTTTAAGTTATTTTCGGTGATATTTTATCTTAGTTGGAATGAAATAACCTTTTAAATTTATTTTATCACATTTTTTATAATTTTGAAAAGTAAATTTAAAAGGTTATTTTGGTCTAATTAGGACAAAATATAACCAGAAAACATCTTAAGGTGGTTAAAAGTAAGTGTTTGTATTATAAAAGGTGTTTTTACTTATAAAATTTTTTAAAAGGTGGTTTCTTAAAAAACACATATTTTAAAATGTAGTTTTTGGCAAAAAAAAACCCAAAATTTTATCATATCTCAAATATTAATTTTATATTCGACAAAAGAACATGGAGTAATTTTATAGATGAAGACGTATGTAATTTTTGCAAATTTAATTTTTTTTCAACTTTTTTGAATTTACTTAATCCAATAATTTTATCTTACTTTTTTAATAAAAATTTATTGTTGAGAGGGATATACCGAGGTACCTGGGAATTTTTTGACATATTGTTGAGAGGGATTTCCAATAAGTTCATAATTGTTGAGAGGGATTTACTTGACAACAAATAAATTTATTGTCAAGACCTCGCCGAGTATAGCAAAGTAAAAATCGTCCACGAGAAGCGAGGTTGTGTCTAATTACTGAATTAAAAATCAAAAGAGAAAACAAAGCAAAGAGCAAAGCAAAACAAAGCAAAACAAAGCAAAGTAACCAAACAAGCACACTAGAAAGGGGTCGGTACCGACCTTGTCAGGGTCGATATCGGGGTGCAAATTCAGCAGAAAAACTAAGTAAAAAGCAAAAACAAAGAGAAATTTGCAGTCGGTATCGACCTATGTAGGGTCGTTACCGAGGTACCTGGAAATTAAACTCGACTCACAAATAAGTGAAAAATCTAGGATAAGGGTACATAGTTATGCAATTTCAAACAATATGAATCATAAAAATCATGCCTTTAACTTAAACTTATCAACTTTCGTTGAATAAACAAGCAAATCAATCAACCTTCATAAATCAATTCACTTTACCTACTAAAATTCTCAACTTTCGTCTCAAACTAATTTATCTCTATTCAAGTTCATAACTTCTCTTTCAATCAAGTTAAGAACATGAAATACTCCAACTTTCGTCAAAGCTTTTGCACAAACAAGTAGAAGAATATATAAAAGACATTCAATTCATTCATCACATCATCATTCATGCACAATCATGTTGGATTTCTATCCCCAACCCTAGAATAAGAGACAACTCACTCATCATAATTGAAGACATTTGAATTAAATTAAGAAGAAAAGAGAAGCTTGCAACCGAATCCAAACAAAACTTGTCCTCCAAGCAACTCCTCAAACTCGTCCTCCTCTTTCTTCTACCGTAAAAACTAACTTGCATGATCGTGGGATAAGAAAACTAATGCTAGACAAGGGTTTATATAAAAAAACTAAAGCTATCTATAAGGAAATAAATCTTCTAAAAAGATATATCCCCTAAGGAAACTATTTAAAGGGATAAAATAACATTAATTGCGCCGACTCGGACACAAAGCACCTTGGTACCGACCCCATGACCCTCGGCACCGACCCTCCCAGCCTCGTTATCGACCCCCACAGGATCGTTATCAACCCCATTCAGCCTTGAAAACTGCCTTGTAACTCAGATATCTCCTTCGTTAGGGGGTTGTTACACTCTTTTTGTTGTCTTGATTCTTCTTCCTTAAGCTCGGTAACGGGCCTATAGACTTCTCTCATGGCTTGAACTTGATCTTCATGTCTCTCTTGAGTGCTTTATTCCTTCGGTTTCTCATCTTCTCCTAAAATATGCTCCAAACAGCTCCAAAACCTATAAAAACATCACCAAAGCTTATGTAGACTCTATATCTTAAGGAAATACGAAAACCTATACAAACGACTAAAAACAAAACACAAAACTAAAGAAAAAGACTCAAATGCATAAAAACACACCCTAAAAACACAACTAAAAAGGCGGATATCAATAATTCGATTAAAAAGACATGATGAGGAGGTAAGCAATTTTTACATTTAATTTTTTGTGTGTAAGAATTTACTCAATTACATATATAATTGGATTTATTGCACTTGCTTATAAATATCTGATAAGAAAATCATCATGTAAATATATAAATCATCATGCATCATTAACTTAGAGACACGAGAATATTAAAACTGAAAAATTTGGAGTATATAATGTATATTCAATTTTACATGTGAAAAATGAAATTAGTTAATTGGTCATAATTTTTGTAAATAAGTGTAGTTTTTTTATAAAAATAATTTATAATTCAACCGATACATATTTAGTCGATTATAAAATTAAAAAAAAGGTTAGCTACTATTTATATTGTTTTATTTTCTATGATAAATCTATAATTTGTATTCTTACATGGAAATAAAATTATTATGCAGTTTTTATAATTGAATTCTACATTTGAAAAACATTTTCAATAGTGGTTCCCGTACAAGGTACGAGTCATCCACTAGTTATGACTAATCCTACTAATTAAACACATAGAGCAAATCCTACAATAAAATCAAGAAGACCAATAGAGATGGCCTATTATACAATAATACAAAAAAAAATCAAAAGAATAAAAAAAACTTTTGATCTACCATTGTATAACTTTTATAAACTTATAAACACTTTCAAATGCTCAAGTGAATGGAATAATCCATAAAATTGGTCAAATTACATAAATTATCACGTGACTAATAATTATAGCAATTGTTAATAATTTTAGTTTTTGTCAAATATAATATTTTTATGAACTAAAAAGTGATTAATCATAAATCTTTCTAATGTAAATCATATTTAGTTACAAATTAATTTAAATAATTATTTTTTCCTAATGATGTTTTCCGTTTCTAAAGTTTAATCATAATTAATCTATAACTATATATTAAAGTTATGCCTTTTAGAACCACCAAAACAATTTTGATCTCACCTCATACTTAATAATAATAATTTTTAATCTTCCTATTTTATCTTTTTCTATTAAATTCTTTTTTATCTATTTAAATCTATCTTTAACATCAAATCAATTCTTATTTCATAATTTTAACTTTTAAAAAAAAAATACATATCTTCACAATATATTTAAAATAAAGAATAATGATATATTTTGTAAAATTCCTTGTACAAATGTTTAAAAAATAAAGATAAATATTTTAAATTTTTAAAAAATGTATAAATACCTATTATTTCTTAGCATAATATCTTTAGACGAATTTCTTTATAGATATATGTTGATTTTCTTTTACAATATAATATTTAATATTATAGATATATTAAAGATTTGATAATCTTTATGTTTACATACAGGTTAATTAAAAATATAGATAATATAAAATTTAATCTTATCTAATCTTTACTTTATAGAGCTACTAAAATTATTATAGCCCCACCATAAATTAAGTTAGTTATATTTAAATTATTTTAAATAATAAATTGTCTTTATCTTTCATGTTAAATTATATCTTATTTATTAAATTATTTTAAAATATGACTCTTCCATATATTGAATGAGTTGAGGTAAAACCATTATTATAGTGAGACCGTGCGCCCAATTTATATTCATGATTTTGAGTTGCATATTCATTGTACAGTATGGTTGTATTCATATGTTTGAGTTGCACATTAATTATTTCCCTGTTACACTGTATTCATGTTTATAAGTCGCATATTCATATTTTTATACTAAGGGCCCATTTGGTATTGATATCTTGATATCAGATATCGGTATCGGGCCATATCTTGTGTTTGGTATGGGAGTATATGGATTTAGATATTGGTATGGGTCATATCTTGTGTTTGGTATGGGAGTATATGGATATCGGCCCATAGCTTGATATCAAAAATAAGGCATTTCTCATGATATTTTATATACCCCAATAAAAAGAGATATGAAAGGTATGGGATATGAATGATATCCCATATTCGATACCGATACTGATATCCGATACCGATATATGATATCGATACCAAACGAGCCCTAAATTATTTTTGAAGCTTTCTTAATATTCCATCTCCTTATCATGCTTATAGAGTTACATAATCATATTTTTAAGTTGCCAAATCTGCTGAAATCCCCAACTGACTGATATCCTGTCTTATACTATCCTTCCAACATTTCTTCGGTCGTCCTCTCCCCCTACGAAAGTCTCCCAAGTCTAGGTTCTCGCACCTGTGGACTGGCTCCCCGGGCCCACACCTCTATATATGTCCAAACCAGTGCAGTCTCGATTCTCTCAACTTGTTCCCTATACTGGCCACCTCCACCTTGCTTTTGAACACTTCATTTCTAATCTTGTCTAGGAGCGTGTGTCCGCTCATCCACCGTAGCATCCTTATCTCCGTTACCATCAACCTTTGTTCCTGTAGCTTCGTGGTGGGCCAACATTCTGCCCCATATAGGATGGGCTGGTCTAATGATTGTTCTATAACACTTTCCCTTAAGCTTGAGCGGCACCTTCTTGTCGCAAAGAACCCCTGACGCTGCCCTCCAATTTTGTCAACCTCTTTGTATCCGGTGCGTGATGTGTAACACCCTAAAGATTTATAAGGGATTGAGGTGCTACCCATGTCAACAAGAGCTCTTTCTTTTCTGGGTTCAAGTGAGGACAAAGAACTCAAAAGTTAAGCGTGCAGGGGCGAGAGTAGTACCAAATGGGTGACCTCCTAGGAAGTCCTCGGGTTGACATGGAATAGCGCTTCTAAAGGCTTGGCGCCTTTCAAATGGTATCAAAGACAAGTTCTAGGTTACGAGTTGGCTTGGCCTGGAGGGCGTTCATTCGACCTAGAGGGCGAGCATTGGGCCTTGACGAGGACGTCAAGTCCTTAAGTGGGGGAGATTGTAACACCCTAATGGTTTATAAGGGATTGAGGTGCTACCCATGTCAACAAGAGCTTTTCCTTTTCTGGGTTCGAGTGAGGACAAAGAACTCAAAAGTTAAGCGTGCAAGGGCGAGAGTAGTATCAGGATGGGTGAACTCTTGGGAAGTCCTCGGGTTGGCATGGAATAGCGCTTATTCGGCATCGGGCCTTACATGATGTCCTCATCGATGCCTCTGTTACTTTGCATGACTGACCCCAAATACCTAAAACTATCTTTCTGCGTCACCACTTCTCCTCCTAAAAACACCTAAGCACTGTCTGTCGCCCCTTGCCTGAACTTGAACTCCACGTATTCCGGCTTGGTCCTGCTTAGTCTAAGGCCCTTAGACTCCAACTTATCCCTCCAACAATCGAGTCTTCTACTAACCCCGGCTCTAGTCTCGTCTACCAAGACGATGTCGTACGCAAACAACATACACCACGGGATCCCCCCTTGAATCTCTCGCTCGTCAGCCCGTCCAACACGAGCGTAAAAAGAAAAGGGCTTAGGGCGGAGCCTTGGTGTAAACCTGCCTCCACCTTTAATACTCTGTATCTCCTCCTGGGGTACAAACACTGGTCAACGAGCCCTAGTTCATTTCTCTTACGATTCTGATAAACGTGCCAGACACTTCCTTGAATGTCAAACTCTCCCAAATCCACTCTCTAGGTACTCTGTCAAAAGCTTTCTCTAGGTCGATAAAAACCATGTGCGATTTTTCTTCCTCTATCTGTACTCCTCTGTTATCCTTCTCAGTAAGTGGATAGCCTCCATCGACGATCTCTCAGGCATGAAGCCAAACTTGTTCTCCGACACTCTGACTAGTCTCCTCATAGTACGAATAGTAAATTACTTACATTAAGCTTTATAGTATATATTTTTCTTTATTAATATCCTATTGCACTTTTTGATTTGTTATATATTTCTACTAATTTCAAAACCGTTTTTTCTTATGTAAACTTGGCTTATGCTATACTAAGATTATGTCAGGAAGTTTAAACATGGATATTCTTAACAGGTTGGATCCTCCCTCGGTCCATACAATCAGTAGTTTCCCATTCCGTTGTGATCTGGTTCAAAATCGAACATAATGCAAGTTGCTGACAAATAAGATATAAACAAAATACAACTTCAAACTTTTATTTGTGCGCTTTAACACAATAGAAAGAAGCATAATGCAACAACGAGGAGCTACACTAAAAAAACAGAATGCAACTTTTATTTCAATTACGAGAAGAACTAAAAACACTTGCACCAAATCAAATCAAATCAAATCAAAATCCAGCTTTAGGTCTTGAGAAAATCAGGCTGGTTAGTAACAGATCTCACCCATGCCCATTTATGATCTTTTGTGTCGACCACATGTTTAGCCTGAGCCACATCCACCACAGGAATGTAGGCATAGTTTCCATTAACACGACCCGCAACAAATCCAGTATAACCCGCCATAGCCCCATGGATGGCCGAGTGAGCCAACAGCGTACAATACAAATTATCCGTCGCATTAGCAGGCACCGCTCGTATCATATAAGTCGGATCTATATACTTAACCGTGAGCAACTCCCCTGGATGATCACTTTTCCACCACTTGTTCAGCTCAGACTTCAACCAAACCCCGACATCCAAGAAAACCGGGTTTCCAGACTCGTCGTGTTGCTGTCGCTCTTCGTCTTCTCGGCTTCTCGGTATCATGCCCTGGCCCGCGCCTTCCGCCACAACCAACACAGCATGCCCGTTCTCTCTTAGTGTTTGTTCGAGGAATTCAAAGAGCCCGCCTTTTCCGTGTAAGAAGAAGTCGTTCTCGGGAATCAGGCAGCAATCGACATCACGGCTGCTCAAGGTAGCGTGAAGAGCAATGTGGCCCGTGCTTCGGCCCATTAGCTTGACTAGACCAATCCCGTTGACGGCGCTCTCGGCTTCGACGTGGGCTGCGCTGATTGCATCCAGGGCCGTCTCCACCGCCGTCTGGAACCCGAATGATTGGTCTATAACACCGACGTCGTTGTCAACAGTTTTCGGTATTCCGGCGACAGATATTTTTAATCCCCTGCGTCGGATTTCTTCGTAGATCTTCACTGCTCCGCGCATTGTCCCGTCTCCTCCAATTATATATACCTATATATTGTCCACATACATTCAAGTACATATACATACACATCACGAGACATAATCAATTACTAGCTACACAAGCTTGCTTGAATCAACAAATCGAGTTTCGCTCTGCCTCATCTTCAAACAATGTAACATACATCCATCAGCTCTACATACAAGTTCAATTCATTTATTGAGCTTAAATCTTGAATTAAACTTGATACAAGAGTTCAGCTAGTTAATTATTAGTAATAACTACCTGGTTGAAGGAGAGCCGTTGGATGGAATCGACGATTTTGATGAGATCAAAGCCTCCTCTAGAAGTTCCCAGAACAGTTCCGCCTCTCTTGTGCCAATCATGGACCATTTTCGGATTAAGCGAGATCGGGGCTTCAGAGTAAAATCCCCTGTATCCAGACCTAATCCCGTAGATCTGACGCGCGCCGTAGAGCTCCCAAAGCCCCACCACAAGCTCTCTGATCACCGTGTTGATGCCGGGGCAGAGTCCGCCGCAGGTGACGATAGCGGCTTTTACATAGGAAGAAGAAGACGACGTCGTTTTGGGGTCGAACCAGATGCGCTTTCGAGGGCCTGCGCGGACGTAAGCCTCTGCAGGCTGGAATTGAGAGGGAGAAGTAGCCCCGACGACGTCGTATAGGAGCTGGCGGAGGACGACGTCGTTTGGGGAGATGTAGAAGCCGCCGATTGGATGGTAGAAAGGATTGTTGTCGAGAGGGTTTGTGAAATCCGTCGATTCTTCGGTGAGGTATTCGCTCAGATGAGGCGGTTTTGTGACTCTAATTGATTCTATAAACCCTGGCTTCATTTGTGCTAATAATGACTGACCATCTGCCATTTTTTCTTAACTGTTTCTTTGATTCTTTTGATTTTAATTTAAGAAATTCGATCGGATTGCTCTTTTCTAGAGGAAGGAGCATAGTGATGACTGATGAGCGTGTAGTCGTAGGAGCATGCTCACACGCCACGTGGAGTTCTTCGTGTCATTACGCGCGCGCTGACTACTGGCCAGCCATTTTATAGGGAAAAAATGGTCAAATAGAAAGTTGGGCCTGGGCCTGGGCCTGCTGGGTCAATACGATGTTCCGCCTAAACCGTAATGTTAAATGGTGTGGAATTTCTAGGAAACGATTTGATAGCTCAGAACACAATCACAATCACAATCACTCGGCTACTGGAGAGAACAACACAAATCCTTCAATTACAGAAGGTTTCCATTACAGAGAAAAGAGATTAACGATTCTCCATTCTCACTCACAAGTAACTAATAGAAGAGAAAACACTGTATTTATATGAACGGTCTAACACAAACCCGAGTCACATTTTATTTATAAGGCTAAACCACCAAAACCAACTTTAAAAGAAAGCATGAAAACAAACTTTTCCGCTTATATATGAAAACAAGTTCCTTGAGATAGCTTGACAAATTCCACGCCATTTCTTGGAGGCTCCAACTTGCCAACCTATCAAGACCTTAATTCCACATATGTTCCTTACAAATGGGTCTCATTGGGTTACTCCTAGACAATGACATCACTCCTCCAATTACAACCCTTTACTAAATTGAAAGTACCAAGTTTATGAATTATGACCATAAAATGTGCTCGACGGTTCTTATATATAATTTAAAAACAAGTAGCCTCAAATATTAGAGTAGGACTGCACTACAAATATGTCATGGCAATGGAAGAAACTGATAAACCTAAAGGAGGAATTTAAAAAGGGACTAATATGGCAAGTTGGTGATGGAAAGTCCATCCGGTTTTGAAAAGACCCTTGTGTAAGCACGCGACCACTAAAATTAGAATGCCCCACAGTTGCTGGTAGCGAAAGTGATATTTTAGTAACAGATTTCATAGATATAACCAACAATGGAATGAAAATGAATTGAGAAAATTCTTGCCCAACATTTGGGTTGAACGGATTATGGCCATAACAATTCCTAAGAATCAAATCCAAGATAGACTATATTGGCACCCAAATAAGAACGGATGGTTTTCTACTCAGTCAGCTTTCGTCTTAGCGTCAAACGAATTGAATATAAATGATTGGAAATTTGATTGGATTTGGAAGCTTGATTTAATGCCAAAAATAAAAATGTTCTTATGGAAAATCTGCATTAATGGGCTTCCCACTAAAGATCTCCTTATACAATGACATATAGATGTCACCTCAGAATGCCCTTTATGCAATCACCACGACGAGACAAATGAAGATCCTTCCCTTAGTTGCCCCTTCACACTACAAAAGCTCCACCCTAATTTTATGGATATTTTAACAAAAGCATTACGCAACCGCACTACTATTCCTCAAATCATCCAAAATTTAAAGACTACTTTACCACAACAAACTTTATGCAACTTGTTTACTGCCTCGTGGGGAATTTGGTTTTGGAGAAATCAAGTCTTCTTTAATCATGATAGTAATGGACCATGTACAAATGTAGAAGAATTCATTCAAAACTAGATTCTATGGTGGAGTAAAACGAAAAATGTGAATGAAGAGGTAAATGATTCACATACAGAACCATGACCAAGGAAAAGTAGAACTAAACGAAAGTGGGAGAAACCACAAAATGGTTTTGTCAAGATAAACTTTGATGGGTCTAAAAGGGATAATGGAAAATCCACTGATGCTTATATTATAAGAGACCAATTCGGGAATGATATAAGTATGAATGCAAAGAAAAATGATCATTGAAATGTTGAACAAGCAGAAGCCATGGGAATTTTCGAGGCCGTACAAGACGCTCAGAGGAGGAAACTAATGAACATAGAAATTGAAGGTGATAGCCTATTAGTGATCAATGCGCTCAAGGGGAGTCGGTCTAGCCCTGATATGATAATTGCAGACATTCTGGTTACTTTGCAATCCTTTGAGGTGGTCATTACCAAACATGTACCTCGAGATTGTAATTTTGTGGCAGATTTGATTGTAAAACTACACCATAATTGTAGCATCAATCATATTTTCAACCATAGAGGGGTCCTAACCCTCGTCCGAAATGATGCCCTAGGCTGATGTTGACGGGTGTTTTCTTGACTAACTGGACAACAAATAAATTTATAAGTCAAGACCCCGCTGAGTATAGCGAAGTCAGGATCGTTCCACGGAAAGCACTGTTGTTTGTCTAACAACTACTAAAAGTGAAACAAAGCAAAATAGAACAGAACACCTACGACCAACCTCGTTAACGACTTTGTCAGGGTCGTTAACGAACCTGGATAACATTACGAATGCAGATTAACGACTAGAAACTCAAGTTCAATACCGAGGTAACGAAGCTAAATAACGAGTATACCGAAAACAAACTCAATTAAGAATAAAAACCTAGGACAAGGGTTACCACAATACAGTCATGCACACAAACTCGTAAGAAGACAAAGATCATGCCTTTTAAAAAGATAGATTCATCAGCTTCTGCTGATTAGCAAGTAAATCAATCAATCTTCATAAATCAATTCACTCAATCACTTGTTTTGGATCCAGAGCTCGAAACTTTTGTTATCGAACAATATCAACATTCAAGTCAATAACTTTCTCTCTCGATCAAGTTAAGAACTCAAATTACTTCGACTATCGTCTAGGCATAAGCACAACAAGCAATCTAAAATAGATAAAAGGCATTCAACACGTCAACTTACTCATCAAACATGCATAACTATGTCGGGTTTCAACCCCGACCCTAGATAGAAAAACTACTCACTACTCATAGTAATAAAACAAACAACTTCAATAATAGAGAACATTGAAAACAAAATAACCTTCAAATTTAATAGAGAAAATATCATCTTACAATATCCCGAAGAAACCGAAAACAAACAAGATAATAACGAGCAGACGAACCGATTAACGACCCAATGCTTCTCTCTCGATCGACCTTGGCTCGATGATCTTCCCACTCGACTTCTCTCGTGTCAGCCTCCTAGAAAATAATCGTCTCTGTTCCAATCCCCCTTCTAAGCTAGAAAAGAAGGGTATTTATACTAATAAAGCTATCTATTAAAAAGGCTAGAAGATAAAAACTTTCCTAAAAGATAGAAACTTACTCTAAAAAGATAGAAAGAATATCTAAAAAGATAACAAAACATAAGACATAAAATATAATAACCCTAAGACTCATTAAAAACCCTACCGACACGGAATTATCAAGATAGATTTCCGCATAGGGTTGGTAGACATCACAAAGATCTCTCAAAAAATTCCATCTCTAAGCCTCGTTAACGACCCTTCATAGCCTCGTTAACGAGTCTGGATTTGCTCTTCTTCAACTCTTCAACTCTAAAAGCTTGGACTTCGACTTCTTATCTTCATAGTCTTCCGTTCCTCCACCATAGTACTCCAATTCGGCTCCAAAATCTTTCCTGCTCAAAACCTACAAAAAAAACACAAAACGGAGTAGCTTCCATGCTTCTCACAAAATATGCAAACTCATCCAAAAACACACAAAAACTAACTCATAAACTAGGCAAACTAAGAAAACACACTAAAAACTAGACCTAAAACATGAATATCAAAATACCCCATACTTAAACTTGCTTGTTCTCAAGCAATCACTAAACACAAATCAAAACCAAACAATCATACTCATCAAGCAAAAAGCCATCATGTAAAACAAAACTTCCAAAAACATAGAAGAAAATAGCAAATGACTATTTATGTCATCACACATATATGCACTAAATAGACATAAGCAAATACAATCCAACCTCTCAAGGGATATATGTGTTTCACTCAACTCTCAAGTGTTTGGGCTTATAAGTTCAACTCTCAACTCATCAAATATACAAAAACTCATAGAATTTGGAACTTATATCACCAAACTCTTCACCTAAGATTTGTCAAAACAAGCAAAGAAATCATCAGGAGAAACCTAGGCTCAATGAAAAACTTCATAGAAGTTTCCATTCGGCTCAGTTGTAATGGGGCTTGGTAATAACAAATAGGCATGGAAAAATTGTGTCTATGTGGTGCTAATAATATCCGGGAATCAAAGACTCCTAAAAACTCACACATAACATCAAAACTCTCAAAAAGAACATACCAAACTCACTCTTCTTTATGCACACTCTTCATTCACCCAACATATCCTAGGAAGTCTCATAAACAACTCAAAAGAACCTCTGGCTTATTCTCTAAACACTAATGCACATATTACTTTTCTTTTCTTTTCTTTTTTCTTTAGCACTGTTTCTTCTTTTTTTTTCTCTTTTTGCGCAGCCTCGTTAACGAACCAGCAAGGTTGTTAACGAGCCTCATCGTGTACACTTTCTTCACTTTTTTTTTCTCTTCTTTCAACAACCACTAACTTCCTTTTTCGTGCATCCTTTCTTACCAAGAGATCTTTTTACAAAATAGAACAAGAGACTTCCAATCTACCCTTCCCAAAAACCCTTGATTTTGAACCAAACATAACTTTTTCACTCAACAAGACAATCCTCTCCAATCTTAGTCCTAATCCCCGGATAGGGTCAAGCTTATCTCGGCTAGGAAATAATTTGTGGAGCTAAAAATAAAAGGCTGCAGGCTCAAATTGGCTTCAAAAAGAAGGATAATGTAAGGGTGGATAAGGATAAATAGGGCTTATGAAAAATAAGTTCTCTATCATATGATCTTCACAAGTAATGAACTATATGATGTCTCTTTATTTGGTGGTGTTTTTATATATGATTTCCTTTGTAAATATGTTTCTTTTTCCCCTTTTCTTGAGTGTTTTGTTCCTTTTTAGCTTAGTTCCCGTATTTCTATGAGATTCGGAGACTATGCGCGTTTTATGTGTTTTGCAAGGTGTTTTGGCATGGATCAAGGGTCGTTTTGAAGGAGAATCGGAACATGGAGCAAGGCCCGAGCTTAAGAGGGAAAAAGAGGAGCAAGCCATGAAGAAGAACAAGAGAAAAGCCAACCAGAAGAAGGTGGAACGAGGTTCGGATCGAGTTAGAACCAACGCCGGACCCGAGATGATTTTTCGACCTTGGACCGACTTGCCCAGTAAGTCGGGCCCGAGGTGCTCCGTGTCGGTCCGAGTCGGTCCTTGGCTGGATTGGGCTCCAAGGCACGAAATTGTAAACTACCACTTTTGCCCCTCATCTATTAAGGCTCTCTTATCTTCTAATTGGAAGAGGTTCCCACACACTTAGCAAGGAACCAACTCTCAAAAACTCTCAAGAGGATACTTGGAGAGCAAGGAGGAAGGAGAGGAGAAGGAGAAGAGAGGGAATCGGCATAGGAGAAGGAGATTTGATAGGTTTGGTTGATAGATTAGCTTTGCCTTGTTTTGATTTTGTGGATTTGGAAACCTTAGATTGGAGTTTGTGGATTGCTTTTGATTTGTGAATGAAATTTGGCTTTGGTTTGAGATTGATGATGTTGATTGCTTTGCTTTGTGATTTGTTTGCTTTCTTTGTTTTCCATATGGAGTAGATCTCCTTGATCTTGGGTTATGGGGGAAAACTCTAGCTAGGTTGGGCTAGAAACCCCAATTCCATAAGCCTTGAGTGCTTGATCTAGGAACCCACTCTACATAGAGCTACAATTCCTTATGAAAGTAAGGAATCAAGGCTTGTGATTGGCAAAGTAACGAAAGTGAACATTTGTCCATCTCAAGACCTTGCTTCGAAGGGGATTTTCCCAATGATCGATGTGTAGAAGTGGTTGGAACGAGGGTGAAAGCACCTCGATCCTATTCCGATCATCACTTATTGCTTGAATTGGGGTGGAAAAGCCTTAATCTACTAGAGAAGGAACCCAAAAGCCCAAGATCTACTTTCAATCTTTGAGTTCGACAAAACCAGCTACATCGGGCCCGACTTGCTCTACGTCGGTCCCGACTTCCCTCTTTGTCGCCAACATCGGGCCCGACATGACACTTGTGTCGGTCCCGACTGTTCTCTTTGTTTTCCTTTGTTTTAAGTTCTCCTTTCCAGCTTTCTAGTGTTTAGGCACCTCAATCGAGTAGATTTCCCGAGCGTTCGACACCCACCACGTGCTACAACGGGGTCGGGTTATAAATTGTATCTCTAGACCCTCGCATTCGTAAGCGATCACTATAAATCTTATATAGGTCTCAAGTAATAGATAACCATCACAATTCCAAGAGATAATATGCATATAGAGAGTAAATCACACAAGAAAAGAAGAGGGATTTTTTTATGTTCTCCCTATAAGGCCAAAAATAACTCACAAGGTAAAACTTTTTGTTGGATTGCATAACTTATGCTAAAAAGTATACTGATCAATTTCATCAAATGATATTCCTTCATAAAACAACTTTAGATTGAGAATCAGGCTATACTCTCAAAGACATGCTTGCAAGGAATTATATGATCATGCTAGCAACTACTATCATAGAACTATAAGAAAAAGGGTATCTTTCAATTCAAAAATATTTTTGGAATTTTCAAAATTTTCATTTTCTTTTTTGAGACAAAAGAACAACTTAAAACACAAAAGACACATAAAACAAACAAGACACAAACTTTCTACCCTTTCCCACCCCATACTTAAAATTACAGTGTCCCTACTGTAATAAAAATAAGCTGAAGAAAAGAATAGAAAAGAAAACAAAAGAAAACCAAAGAAAAACTTACAAGATCTTTGAAGCAGAAAAGAAAACAACTCTTAAACTGAATCATTGCCCAGGTGGTGGAAATTGGCGCTCAAAGTTCCCAATAAACTCATACATCATCCTCCAGCGCTCTCCATCATCTACCTCCCTCTGATGGTGCCTCGCATCCTCAAATGCCATACGAGCAGAATAGACACTCTCCTATCTATCCATCCTCTGGTGAATGTGTGTTTGTTGAAGGTTAAGCTGCTGCATCTGAGATGAAAGATCTTCGGCCCATGGAGGCGGGATACTCGATCCAGTGTACTCGGGCTGAGTAGGTGGTTGATAGTGGGGCTGGAAGTGGTCTTGAAAAATTACCGGATGATGAGGCATGAGGCAATAAGAATGTGGCTCGGTAGGTTGCTGCGGGGGGTCGTTATCGACGTTGTGGGCCTCGATAGTAGCATCTGTAGAAGCCTCGAAGTGGTCGTTAACGACCCTGGTGGGCTCGTTAACGAAGATATTATTGCCCAGAATTTCAGTGCCGAGGTCATCATCTCCAAGGTCGAGCTCTTCAGTGGCAGCTTCGGTAGAAGCCGTTGTAGCTACTTCGTTATCACCATCATCTTCATCCATAGCATACTCCTCTCTCTCGAACCAAGACTCACATGGCCTAAGCGAAGGCTCATCTTGCGGCTTATCCTCTAACGGGAATGCATGGCCCGTCCACGCCTCGTACCAATTCGGTACGTATAGCAGCTCTAATTTGTCCCGGGTGGGCATGACATCTTGGCCTTGAACTTTTGTAATATACCCGCTCTCGGTCTGAGTGAAAATGTCGAAGCTAAACCAATAGTTTCTGTTGAGCAGTTGGGCGTGGGATGGTGTGTAACGAGATAGATCAACTCCAAGATTGGTTGCCAAAAGACTAACCAAATTCTCGCACCACACTTCCTTTGACTTGATCGACTTCTCAACATAGTATAGCCATTCATACCCCAAGTTTAATGGGCGGGTTCCTCAAAAAGGATGGTGCGGAGGCATGCAACTTCCGTCCTTGTCGGCCTGTTCAACTCTCTCTTGGGCCAAAAAGTAGCAGCAAGGACTCGCAGAATGATCCGGAAAATGGGGTTGATGATGCTTGCCCCGGATAGTGCTGCAGCGGAAGGCTCTACTTCCCCGATGATATAGCTCCAAGTCCTTGTCACCTTGTAGTCCTTAAGATTGTAGTTCCGAGAAAGATTAGGGAGCTCAAGAATAGCATTGAACTCCGTCATTGTGTACTCGTGACTGACATTGCCGAGTCTGAATCTGATCCGTCTGGCCGAAGTCTTCGTTGGAAATCTTGTCTCAACGGTGGTGAGGAACTCGGATGTGAGAGCCGGTAAGTGTGGTACTGCTTCTTTCTTCAACAAGTGAAGCACGCCGAGAATACAGAAGGCCTCCTTGACATCGTCATAAAGCCTCATCGCCTTAGCACTCGACCTCGAGAACCACTGAGTGTAGTGGTCCTTGTCTAATATGGCGTTGCAGCGGTCCGCTTGTCCTTGAGTGTGCAGAAAAAATTTGTCCATGCGGGGTGGAGATGGGGACCGTTGAGTCCTCTTCTTCTTTTGAGCTCAGGTTGCAGCTCGGCTAGAACTTGCCATGTGGACCTATAAACAATACGAATTTTCCAAGATAAAATCCACACAAATCAATAGTCAAGAGACCCCATACTTGGTCTCGAAATAGCTCACGGAATGCCTAGTTAATTGCCCCATTGGGTTCGTCAATAGGCCTGGACTGGTTTTTTGGACTTGATAATACGCAAGGTCGTTAACAAACCTGGGCCGGTCGTTAACGAGCCTGATCGAGAACCAGTCATGAATTCTGAGTACTAATTACTCCAAAATTTCTAACACAACAAACATTTATCAAACAAAATCCCACATATAGCACACAATCGGGTATATGCACCCCATACTTGCCCGATTACCCGTCCCGAACATGCCAAAATTGCCCAAAAAAAATCAAATGGTGAAGATCAAACAATTCTAGAAACAAGGTGTGACACCCTTATACCCTATGACGTATACTTTGTAAAACTTATCTCTTATATAAAGAGATAATTCACATATAAGCAATTATTCACGTAAGCACATAGCAGACATTAACAACCATAAAAGGTTGCACACACACACACACACACACATCTATGTCGTTACTTCTTATGCTAATACATCTAATGTTCTAACTTTTATTACAAACCATATGTCTATTATGCAAAATGAGGAGGAGAAGGTTGCATTGAGCTTCAGCCAGCCGACCTGTATGAATGTGACCTCTAACAGAGACACAAGTCAACAAAAACTAGCTGAACCTGAAAAATTATTTTGCGATTTAGAAGAGTCGCATACTTAGTGAATATAAACCATCATCAATTATTTCACACAAAGTCAAACAATTGGTCAGTATACATATTCATACATATTATATATGTCATATATGAATTTACTATGCAAATGCAAATGTTGATGTTTCCGATTCTTTATTTTGTGAACTGTTCAAGCCTGAATCTGCCCCGAGTTTACTATATATGGACTCTTATGGTCCCCTTTAAGAAAGAAATCTGAAGATCTTCTCCTTATGACTCTCATGGTCGCTTTAAGAAAGAAATCCGAAGATCTCCTCATTGACCCGTAGGTCCTGTATGATCCAAAGATCTTGTATGTTTTAAGAAAGAAATTCGAAGATTTCCTCATTACAGTTCAGGGCAAGGCAGTCACAGTTCCTTTTAATCTCATACAATATGCTATGCAATCAAGTGCATCATGTAACCATATATCATATGACATCTGTTAACATACTTTCTGTGTAAACAACTCTGGAAATATCAGAGTATCACATCTATCCATATAACTCATATAGCACATATATCCATATAACTCATATAACACATATATCCATATATTCATATTTCACATATAGCACATAGGATTGAATCTCCGGTCTATACTCACCTAATCAAGATAAATACTATATCTCTTCCCTTTCTCTTTGACCACGATCTATGACTTGTGCTCCTATATTTATCCCAATGCAAAAACAGCCTATTTACTCTTACAAAATTTAACCCCAAATGCAATGAAATGCCAGAATGCATTATAACTTCTTGTGCATAAATCCAAATCCTTTAAAACTTGACATCAATAAACTATATATATATATATAAGAACATTTTTCTAGTTCAAACCTTTCAGAAAAACTTGATCAAAGGGCTCCCTAATATCATTACAAAGCGAAACCCTAAAATTACTCTGAAATCTTTTTCCGAATATAGATCCGATATCGAAAACACCCTTTGAGAACTATAAATCGACTGATTTTCGAATCAAAATCAATAGTAGATCTAGATCTGGAAAATTCAATAAAATCCAGATAAACCATTAACTAATTAAAAACATACCAAACAACGCTTGTACTTCTATATTAAAACCCGATAGAAGAAATCTTGGACCAGATCCAATAAAAACAACCAAAAATTCCAACTCGATTCTTCAATTCTCAAACTCCTCTCTGTAAATTTTCTTTGTTTTGTACGTACTTCTAGCATGAATCACATTTATATGTATAAGTGAAAGGAGAAGTCGGCAATTCATTAGAAAGTCGGCTTAACTTTTGTAAAATTGCGATTTTCACCATTAAATTTTCTTTACTACAAACTTTACTCTTAAATAATTAATAATTAACTTTTAATTAAAATTTTTTACAAATATAATAAACTTAATTCAAAAATAAATATTACTTTTTAAAACTCACTATATATCATGCTAATATGCTATGCATATGCTCTTAATCTTATATGAATGCAGAATGACGTATGCACTTTGGTCGGGGATGTTACACAAGGTAGTTCATGCCTTTCCTAATCAAATTTCAATGGAGAAGCAAGCAAGAACAAACCAATACTAATCAAGATCAAACACCAATAGTTGAAGAAATAGGATCGTTAGGCAATAATAGACATGCAACTCAAGTGCTTAAAATAAGAAAAAGATATGAACTTCCTACCCTAAAAAAAATCATGAACCATACCAAGTAGAGAATTAGGGTTTAGCAATCATACCGTTAGACCGAGAAATTGAAGAACGAGAATTTGAAAATTTTGGTGGTGACTCGGCTAAAGTTGTTGTTGCCAAGATCAAAAATAAATAACCCTATTCTACTAACTAGTATAGTAAGCAAGCAAGGGATCGTACCAAAGAGAATCGGGATTCTGAACAATTAGAAGATAACAGGACAGGATTTTTTGGAAGTTTAGACAAACAAGTGAACAAACAACTAATATTGGGGATTAAATCAATTGAAGGAATGCAGAGTTCATTCAATCAATTCCACCTTTTTAATCATTCGATCATCAATTCATCCACTTTTCTATTAATTTTCAGGTTAATTCCAATCCTTATAAAAGATTTACGCTTGTCCACGGTCCAAGTGAGATTATGATATGAACAAGAACGCTTAATTCAAATCATGCAAAGTATTAAGGATAGAAGGATATTAAATCATGCAATCAAGCTGCGAGTCTCATGCATAAAATAACAATCAAACACTCTTTCTCAATTCTAGTCCACGGTCCTAGAAAAGAGTTGTTTCAAGGATAAATAAGATTGTTCAAACAACAATCAAACCTAATCCAAACAGTAGATCTAAGTTAATCAAACAAGTTGATCAAGCTTATCAAATCAAACATAGATCATATAAATAAAACCAAGAGTTTTGATATTAACCAAAGAATAGAAAAGTTACCAGAATCTCACGAATTACATAAAAAGGGTTCCTTGATCAAACAAACTCCAAAGGAAATTAGTTCTCCATAATAAAACTAAAAACTGGAATAATCTCTGAAAGTGTGCTAGAATGTCTCCCCTAATGTTAAAACGAAACTAAGCTTAAATAGTAGAAATAAATCCGAAATCCTAAAGATATAATAATAATAATAAGATAAAAAAATAACGAAAGGAGTCGGTGTTGAAACGCCTCGATCCACGAGCGCGGAAATAAACCTCGAGCGTGGATCCACTCACTCTCCTCGGCCGCGGAAATGGCTCCATCCGCGAGCGCGGAAAATATCCTCGGGCTCGGATCCTTCGTGCCTCGCCCCCGGATTCTTCAATTCTTCCTTGGCACCGCGGGCTTTGTTGGTTTCCGAGGGCGCGGATCTTGACTCTGTAGACTCTTCAACTCGAATTAAGACTTTTGTCTTCCAAATCTTCAATTGTAGGCTTTTGTTGCTATTACAATTAAACACCCTAATCTAGCCTAAAACACTCAGAAAATCCTAATAAAAATACAGAATTACGATGTACTAAAACCAGCATATCAAATTCCCCCATACTTAGATCTTGCTCGTCCTCGAGTAACCTCAAAATAAATCTTACACTAAATCCTATCAAAGATCCACAGGAAGTAAAGGGAAATGTGAAAAATCTAACTCTCAACTCACAACCCGAACCCATGTAGAGAAATAATGAGCAAAAGACATGAAAGCTCAAATCACACACCTCACATATACAAGATATAACACTCAAGCTCTAAAAAGTGTAGAGCAACCTAGGATCTACCCAACATCTAAAGTGTAATCCCCAAACCCCAAAGTAGAATATGAATCCTACACACTCTGATTTTACCACTCATTCTACTTAGGATCCCTTTCGGGTTTTCACCTAATCACTCTTTTCATTTTTCTAGGTGTGCTCACAAATACTCACATCTCTCATAAACCTCTTATTACCCAAGCCTAATGCTGGTCGGGTTTACCTGCTAATTACCTGAGCCGCCCTTTCGGGTTTTCAACTCATCCCAGGATTTTTATGCCTTTTTTCTATTTTTTATGGCTTTTTAAATTATTTTTTACCAGAATCAAATGACAAAAATATAATGCGACTGTACATATAATATAAATATAGTAGTGAATCACTTCTCCCATACTGAAACCCTTCATTGTCCCCAATAAAGCTAAGAAATAAAGACCAAAGTATAGAAGAAGGAATCAGAAGACTCATTGCTGATCTGGTGGAGGGAATGAAGGATACCCTGGCCAATGTGTCTGCCAGAAAAGAGCTGCCCGCCTCTGATGCTCATAAAATGCCTACAATGATCTGTTCATAGCATCCTGGCGTACTGATAAAGCATCCTACCGAACAGATAAATGTTGCATCCCACTCAACATACGCTCCTCAAAACTCATACCATTAGTCCAAGGCAAACTAGAGGAAGCAGAAGTAGAACCAGAAGTGGATGCACGAGTAGCTAAGGGGACACCCCAACCAGCTGCAGTCTGTGGTCCAGGATCCCATCCAGATGGCTCAGAATAAAATCTAGCATGAAATGCCTCAGCCTGCTCATCCCATCCTCCACCATCATCCTCATAATCATCTCCAACATCCTCTACAGGAGTGCCTACATTAGGCTGTAAATGAAATGAATGTACAGTATCTCCATACTATAAATGTGCTGGTAGATGCAGAAAATCTGTAGAGGGAACCCATGGAACCAAGTCCAACCTCCATCAACGGACCCTCTCAAACAGTTAGCCCTAACCAAAGCCTGATGCGTATATCTGTACCCATGAGTCAAATGTCCTCCAATATGAGCCTCAATCTGCTCTATAGAAATAAATCTGGTGGCTAAAATAGTAACCATACCACCTAAACCTATCAACCCACTCCTTGTCGGGTACTTCTTAGCAGATGCAACAAATAATCCTAACCAATCCGGGCACTGAGACGGAAAAGGGAACAAGCATCTAATAATCCTCAAATCTCGTACAGGAACCTTGTTCGGCTCTCCCTGTCCTAAAAATGCCATGGCTAGGACCTTGTGACACAAACAAACACAAGGGTGGGGAATCCTACTGTTAGTCTCCCCAGAACGAGTGTTAAAAGGAGAACTAATAAGAGTATACCAAAAATCATAAATCGTAGTATCAGACAGTATACTCGTCCACCCATCAGTAGGTGGTGAAGTGATCCCAAAACTAAGATAAACCTCCTCACGGGTCAAACTACATAATCTATCACATGCATGAAAGCTCTAGACCCCATCAGAAAAGCGGAAAGTGGACAGAAACTCAATGGTAAGGCCTCTATAGGTAGGCATAGATAGAGTACTGAAACTACCTAAACCCCTAGTCACAAGCAATCGCTCTGTACACTCCCTAAATCCCAAGTCTATCAGTGTAGGGACATCAAAGAATTTTGTACTGACAAACTCCCTATCCTCATACTTATCCCAAATCTCCCTCTGTCCCGTAGTCAAATGCTGTAAACCTTAATATGCCATAGCTGAATAAACAAAACAGATCTGAGTGAAAAGAATTACCCGATTGCTGAACCGCGACCTCGGACAGTACAGAAAGCGCGGACTGAAAACTCAAAACCGCGGGCGTGGAATTCTGCGGCGAGCGTGGAACTGGGCAAAAGCAAACCAAAGGCTCGGAATGACGAGGCGAGCGCGGACTGAACCTGCTGAATCCGCGAGCGCGGATCAAATCTGGGGGCGCGGATCGGTAATTTTCCAGATCTAAATCTCGTCGTCAATTGCGAACTCCGAAAACCACCCAAATCTTCTCAAATCTCAGCAGCAACAATAAATCCAACTCCAAACAACAAAAATCAAACTCTAGAAACAAGATTTAAGACTAACCAATGTAGATCTAGAGCCGACTTGTATCAAACCTCCACTCCAAGTGAAAATCTCCAACTCAAAGGCTTCCGGTGGTGCTGCAAACACGGACCGCGGGCGCGGATTTCGTCCGAGGCCGCGGATCTAGGCGTGCGGATGGTGGGGTCGAGCGTGGGTGGTGGTGAAGGCTTGGTGGTTGGGGGTTGAAGATGGAGTTTTGTGTGGGGGTGGTATGAGATTTTGGGAAAGGGTAGTGTGAGAAAGAAGATAAGCGTAGGTGGGGTAATTTGAGGAGGGTATTTTTGAGAAGGTAATTTTTTATATTTATTTTTGGGCTTGGGTTGGTACTAGTTCGAGATTTTTCGGGGCTTTCACCCGAAAACCTTTTATTTCAGGGGTTTCACTTGAAAGCCTTTTATTTCGGGGGTTTCACCCGAAAACCTTTTATTTTTATTTTCTTTTTTTTTGTATTTTTTTATTTTTTAAATAAAATTTTAATTCCGCCAGACCGATCCGCGAGCGCGGATCGTGTCGCGGGCTCGGATTCTCAGCTCGGGTTTTTCTTTCTTCGAAAATTGGATAAATTATTCCTACAAGTTAGCCCGACAAAACCAAAATGAACTAAAACTAAACTAAACTAACACCAAGATAAAAAGAAAAGAAAAGAAAATTTTACCTCGGGTTGCCTCCCGAGCAGCGCCTTTGTTTAACGTCGTTTGACCCGACGTCCTTTATGCTCAGAATGGATCATCGGCTATCTGAAACTGGACCGTTTTTCCTTCATGCGCCATAGATAAAACGCCCTTTGAAACACCAATTATGGCGCTCGCCGTCTTCATAAATGGACGACCCAACAACAAAACTCGGTCGTATCTCCCCTTACAAATTTCCAGGACATAAAAGTCCGTTGGAAAAATTAAGCCATCCACCTGCACTAAGACATCTTCCACAAATCCTTTCGTACTCACATTAGAGTGGTCAGCCAGTTCAATAGTAATATTAGAATCATGTAATGGTCCTAGACCTAACCTCTCATAGATGCTAAGTGGCATGACATTAATAGATGCACCTATATCAAGCATGGAATGCTCAATTTTGGCATCACCAATTGTAACGGGAACAGTAAACCTCCCTGGATCTCCATACTTCATAGGAGCCTTTGAAGCATGGAAGATACATTTTCAGTATTTTCAACAAGATTAACTTTTGTAACCTTCCCTTTCTCTTTTTGCTTCCTCTTGATAGTACATAATTCTTTCAGAAATTTAGCAAAACGAGGAATGCTTTGAACAAATTTAAGCAAAGGCACATTTACCTCACACTTGGAGAAGGTTTCAAAAATTTCCTTGTCATTGGCTGGCCTCCTGGTGACCTTCAGTGCCTCAGGAAATGGTGGAGCGGGCTTTTGAGAAGCCATGGGAGGAAACGAAGGCCTGACGTAATCGTCAGAATCTGTCAGAGGGGCGATCCACGAGCGCGGAATGGGACCCGCGGGCGCGGCCGATCCGCGAGCGCGGATTCTGGCTGAATCTCAGTTTCTGCCTCGATATTTGTGCCGCGATTGGAACTGTCCTCCGGCGAGCTCGGTGGGTTACCGATGGATGGGATTTCAATATTCATCTCTTTCCCACTCCTTAATGTAATTGCACTCACGTTCTCTCTCGGGTTAATGGTCTGAGATGGAAGTTTTCCCGAGTCTTTGGCTTCTAACCGATTCAAAATGGTTGCAATCTTACTTAATTGATTTTCCAGGCTCTTTACTGCAGCCTTTGTCTCTTGATTTTCTTTCATAAGCTGATTAATAATGGCTGGATTTTCATGAGGAGACTGGGGCCTTGGCACATAGTTAGGTATGGGAACATAATTGGGCTGACCTCTCTGTGGTGGAAAAGGTTGTTGAGGTTGTTGATTCCACCTCAAGTTAGGATGGTTTGCCCACCCCGAGTTGTAGGTATTTGAAAATGGGTCATTCCGGGGTCTTTGATCATAGTTCCCTATAGCATTCACATCAGTTGCTGGCTCTTGCATGATAGGGCATGCATTAGAAGGATGGCTAGATTCACCACAGATTCCACAAGCCCTTGAACTGGAAGCTCCATTGCCCACCAACAGTTGCTTCATCATAGCTTTTAACTCCCTTACTTCAGCATTCAGGGAATCATTAATAGAATTGAAAGACCTACTGTTAGACCTGTTTCTTTGATTTCTGCATTGTTCATCTAGGATTTCCAACTTCTCAAACGGTTACCTAGGAGTGAGATTCTCATAAGAACCCCCATATGAAGCATTCATCAGGCGCCTATCAGCATCAAAGAGACCCTCAATAATATAACAGATCAGATCTTTATCAGAATAGCCTTGATAGGGACAACTGGCTATGAGTCTCTTGTAACGCTCATAGTACTCATACAGATTCTCATCATCTCCCTGCTCCAGGCTGCTCAGCTGCTTCTTGATAGATGTTTGCTTAGCGGTAGGGAAATATTTCTCTAGAAAAACACCCTTCATTTGAGCCCAAGTAGTGATCGTCTCAGGTTTTATGTCAGATACCCTTCCTTAGTTGCATCATCCAAGGAAAATTGAAAAGCCCTCAACATAAGCTGATCTTCAGTCACATCAGCTGGCTTCATTCCCAAGCAGACAAGATGGAACTCTGAAAGGTGTTTATTCTGATCCTCCCCACTCATTCCATGGAACTTAGGCAAATAATGGAGCAGACCAGATTTAAGCTCAAATTTCACTCATTCCCCTAGGGCAGGAAACTGAAGACCAAGTTGTTGCTGCTCTAAATAGGCGCAGTCAGTTGCCTAATAGTGCGATCTGCCATGGTTACTTGCTGCTCTTCAACCTCTGAATCAGAAGAAGAAGAAGAAGATGAAACTGGATCAAACTGTATGCCTAGCACTTGAGGCTGAACTTGACGTCTCAACTGTCTCAAAGTCCTGTTAATTTCTGGATCAAACGGAACAACAGGCGAATTATCAGTAGAACGGTTAAGAACCATAATATAGGTTCTTACCAATTCGGGGGATCTGGACGAACCCATCCGCGGGTGCGGAATAAATCTGTGGGCGCGGAAAAAATCTGAGAGCACAGTTTCATTAGAAACGCCGATTAAACCGAAAATTAAAAACCAATTCCCCAGCAATGGCGCCAAAATTTGACTCGGCTAAAGTCGTTGTTGCCAAGATCAAAAATAAACAACCCTATTCTACTAACTTGTATATTAAGCAAGAAAGGGATCGTACTCAAGAGAATCGGGATTCTGAACAATCAGCAAATAACATGACAAGGGTTTTTGGAAGTTTAGACAAACAAGTGAACAAACAACTAATATTGGGGATTAAATCAATTGAAGGAATGCAGAGTTCATTCAATCAATTCCACCTTTTTAATCATTCGATCATCAATTCATCCACTTTTCTATTAATTTCCAAGTTAATTCCAATCCTTATAAAAGATTTCCGCTTGTCCACGGTCCAAGTGAAATTATGATATGAACAAGAACGCTTAATTCAAATCATGCAAAGTATTAAGGATAGAAGGATATTAAATCATGCAATCAAGCTACGAGTCTCATGCATAAAATAACAATCAAACACTCTTTCTCAATTCTAGTCCACGGTCCTAGAAAAGAGTTGTTTCAAGGATAAATAAGATTACACAAACAACAATCAAACCTAATCCGAATAGTAGATCTAAGTTAATCAAACAAGTTGATCAGGCTTATCAAATCAAACATAGATCATATAAATAAAACCAAGAGTTTTGATATTAACCAAAGAATAGAAAAGTTACCAGAATCTCACGAATTACATAAAAAGGGTTCCTTGATCAAACAAACTCCAAAGGAAATTAGTTCTCCATAATAAAACTAAAAACTGGAGTAATCTCTTAAAGTGTGCTAGAATGTCTCCCCTAAAGTGAAAACGAAACTAAGCTTAAATAGTAGAAATAAATCCGAAACCCTAAACATGTAATAATAATAATAATAAAAAGATAAAAACATAACGAAAGGAGTCGGTGCTGAAATGCCTCGATCCGCAGGGGCGGAAATAAACCTCGAGCGCGGATCCACTCACTCTCCTCGGCCGCGGAAATGGCTCCATCCGCGAGCACGGAAAATATCCTCGGGCGCGGATCCTTCGTGCATCGCCCCCGGATTCTTCAATTCTTCCTTGGCATTGCGGGCTCGGTTGGTTTTCGAGGGCGCAAATCTTGACTCTATAGACTCTTCAACTCGAATTAGGACTTCTGTCTTCCAAATCTTCAACTGTAGGCTTTTGCTGATATTACAATTAAACACCCTAATCTAGCCTAAAACACTCAGAAAATCCTACTAAAAATACAGAATTACGTTGCACTAAAACCAGCGTATCAGGTGGTTAACGAGTATGGATCCTCGCCGGTAAGCAGATCAAGGGCGGCGATCTCGTTAACTAAGGTGGGACTCCAAGGCTCGGTGGTGGTGAGATTTCCGATCGGCGGTGAGGAGATACCGAGGGGATTTTTGAGAGTTTAGGCTTTGGGTTGAGAGATTTGAGGGTGGAATTTTGGGAGTTTTGGAAGGGCTTTATAGGAGAGGGCTAGAGGTAGGGGAATGGGTAAGAGGCGGCACCTAGGTAAGGATAGAAGATAGATTAGGTTAAAATTTCTTACCTTCCCGATTCCAAAATCGGTTCGCCAAACCGAGTCGTTAACGACCCTGGGTTGGGTCGTTAACGAGCCGTCGTAGCCCTTTTCGAGTGATTTATGAGCCCAACTCCTGCATCTTGTTAGCTTAAAACTATTATATCTTTCTACTTCTAAAAACTACTAAAAACTCAAAAGAAAACTAGGAAAAAGATCTAAAAAAAGAAGAAAAACTTAAACTATACTAAAAACCGGTTTGCCTCCCGTATGTGCTATTTTTAACGTCGTCAGCTCAACGTACTCACCTTGGCTCAAGGTGGCTCGTTTGCGGCTATGTTAGGGTCCTGAGGTACCCCATACTTAGCTTTGTAGGCATTACTGACTTGAGTCACTAAATTTGGTCTTTTATCTTCTATCAATATGCCCGCTATTCCTACATATGAGTTAGTGAAATCCGAGAACCAAGGTGGTCCGGACTCCTCTATATCATAAACAGAGGGGCATGGTGTAGGAACAAAATATGAAGAAGAATCATAACCAGTACTAGTGAATTCATGGTTAGAGTACTCACCTTGATTATAGCCCTGCATACGGGGTTCGGTAATGGGCCAAGGAGGTTCGGTAGGGGTCTGTGTGGAATTCTCGTCCTCTTTAGTAATTGGAAGAGGATCGTTTGGAACAATTATGTCGAGTTCTGGATGGGATAACTCGATTTGTGCGGCCGCAATCGGGTCATTAGCATTTTGGTCTAGGCCGAATTCCACGCATTCCTCTCCAATATCAAAAGTGAGGAGTCCTTTCCGCACGTCGACCCTTGCACATGCTGTAGCTAGGAATGGCCTGCCTAGGATAATGGGGACGTGAGGGTCTTCAGGCATGTCAAGAACGATGAAATCATTCAGAATAAAGAATTTCCCAACTTGAATGGGGTAGTCGTCCACGACTCCTGTAGCCTTTACGCTTGATCCATCTGCCATGTAAAGATTCATATCAACGGGCTCCAATGGTCCCATGTTGGCTTTTGACCAGATTGAAAGAGCGAGTAAAATAGCATTGGCTCCCAAATCACATAGAGCCTTGAATTTGTGATCGCCTATGCCAATTGTTATGGCAAATCTCCCTAGGTCTCCTAGCTTTTCTGGTAGAGCAACATATCAGACCTCGTCTTGCAACTTTGTGATGGATCGTTTCCTGCTAAGAATATCTTTCAAAAAAATTGTGTAAGCTGGCATTTCGCTTAGGGCCTCAGTGAATGGGATAGAAATATTAATGCCTTGGAGAATTTTTACGAAACGCTTGAACTTACTCTCAGTAGAGTCCTTTGATTTCTTAATGGGAAAAGGAAGAGATTTTCACTCGGAACCAAGTCGGCCTCGAGAGGTGATGCTACCGGGTCGACACTAGGGTCGTTAGATGCTCTCGGCGGATCGTTATCGACCCTGATGGGGTCGTTAATGAGCTTGAGATTGGGAGAGGGGCTCGGATCAAGAAACTTACCTGGGTTAGGGTCGTTGACGACCCTGGGAGCTTAGTCACCATGGTGTGCCAGTTCGGTACTTGCTCTCGTTGGCTCGTTACCGAGCTGAACCGTGGCGTCCTCTTCAGTCGTAGGGCCCTTCTCCTTAGCTTGGATACCCTCCGGTAGTGTCTTTCCGCTCCTAAGGTGTACCGCTACTATTTGTCCCTTCGGGTTCTCCTCGGGTCGGCCTGGGAGTTGTCCTTGTGTTCTTGGAATCTATGTAGCAAGGTTCCCTAGTTGGGAATCAACATTTTTCTTCCACACATCGAACTCTCCCCATCTTTTTAGTTGGTTATTTAGGTTGGCTTGAACTCCGTTGATGCCTTCCTGTAACCTTTGTACTCATGATGGTGGTTCTTGTATCCAACGTCGGGTTTTGGTTGCCCCACGTTGGATAACTGTTTGACCTGTCAAAATTACTGGCTGGTTCCTGTATGGACCTCTCATGTAGTTCACTTCAGCATATGTCTCAGTGGCTCTTACCTGTTCTATGTTAGTGCAAGCAGAAGTAATATGGGTAGAAGAGCCACACTCTTGACAAGACTGAGAGGATTTCAGAAAACTTACCTGCTTCTTCAAGCGGTTGACCTCATCTTGCATAAATTGATTTTTAACATCGGGGTCAACTTCTTCCTTGTTAGGCATATAGAGACGCCTCTGGGGCTGTTGAGATTTTTGGGTACCATACATAGCATCATAATTAGACAGCTTGTCCAACAATTCCCATGCAGCCGTGGGATCCATCTCTATAAAACCGCACTTTGTATGCGTGTTGATGCGGTTCTTCATTTTTGCATTAATTCCCTGGAAAAAGATTTCTTGGAGCACATATAGAAGTTGCTCATGAGTAGGAAACTATCTAAGCAATTCCTTAAATCTTTCCCATGTTTCTACAAAGGTCTCATTAGGCAGCTGGTGATAGGAGGTGATACGTTTTCTCAACTCCGTTGTCATGGCAGGAAGGAAAAACTTTGTGAGAAATTGATCATACAAAGCCTTCCAAGTCATGATAGACTTAGGAGGTAAGCTCTCCAACCAGCTCAAGGCCTTTCCAGAAAAAGACCACCTAAAAGCTTTTAACAGAACATATTCAATTGAGACACCTTCAGCAGCTATAGTGTCACATAAATCAAGAAAATTTCTAATATGTTCCATAGGGCACTCAGTAGGTTTCCCTTCAAACTGAGCCCGTTTAATCAAGGATATAAACTGAGACTTAATCTCAAAAGGTTTCTCTATCTCCGGAAGCACAATTGGAGACTCAGGCACCCTCAATTCTGGATGCATGTATTGCTTGGTATTCCTCGGATAGGCATTCAGCTCTTCCTGTAAACGAGTGCTATTGAATCGATGACGTTCAGCCTCGGCAGCAGCGGCATCTTTTTCGGTTTTTAACGCCTCCATCTGCCGCTGGAGTTTGGCCATTTGACGAGTCATCTCCTCCTGTGTAGCCATGGCTTGGTTCTCTCGGTGTCTATGGTGAAGGGAACGTTCAGGTTCTGAATAATAACCGGTGTTGTCAAATTCGAACATTCGACGTCCAGCTGGCATACACTGAGAAAACAAACAAAAAAGCGAAATTAAAACAAAAAAACGGGGTCGGGCTATTCCCAGACCCACAGATAAACAAACGAACATTGTTGTTCCCCGACAACGGCGCCAATTTGTTGACGGATGTTTTCTTGACTAACTGGACAACAAATAAATTTATAAGTCAAGACATCGCTGAGTATAGCGAAGTCAGGATCATTCCACGGGAAGCACTGTTGTTTGTTTATCAACTACTAAAAATGAAACAAAGCAAAACAGAACAGAACACCTACAACCAACCTCGTTAACGACTTTGTCAGGGTCGTTAATGAACCTGGATAACACTACGAATGCAGATTAACGACTAGAAACTCAAGTTCGGTACCGAGGTAACGAAGCTAAATAACGAGTATACCAAAAACAAACTGAATTAAGAATAAAAACCTAGGACAAGGGTTACCACAACACAATCATGCACACAAACTCGTAAGAAGACAAATATCATGCCTTTAAAAAGATAGATTCATCAGCTTCCACTGATTAGCAAGCAAATCAATCAATCTTCATAAATCAATTCACTCAATCACTTGTTTTGGATCCAAAGCTTGAAACTTTCGTTATCGAACAATATCAACATTCAAGTCAATAACTTTCTCTCTCGATCAAGTTAATAACTCAAATTACTTCGACTATCGTCTAGGCATAAGCACAACAAGCAATCTAAAATAGATAAAAGGCATTCAACACGTCAACTTACTCATCAAACATGCATAACTATGCCGGGTTTCAACCCCGGCCCTAGATAGGAAAACTACTCACTACTCATAGTAATAAAACAAACAACTTCAATAATAGAGAACATTGAAAACAAAACAACCTTACTTCAAATTTAATAGAGAAATTATCGTCTTACAATATCCCGAAGAAACCGAAAACAAACAAGACAATAACGAGCAGACGAACCGATTAACGACCCAATTCTTCTCTCTCGATCGACCTTGGCTCGATGATCTTCCCTCTCGACTTCTCTCGTGTCGGCCTCCTAGAAAATAATCGTCTTTGTTCCAATCCCCCTTCTAAGTTAGAAAAGAAGGGTATTTATACTAATAAAGCTATCTAATAAAAAGCTTGAAGATAAAAACTTTCCTAAATAATAGAAACTTACTCTAAAAAGATAGAAAGAATATCTAAAAATATAATAAGACATAAGACATAAAAGATAATAACCCTAAGACTCATTAAAAACCCTACCGACACGGAATTATCAAGATAGATTTCCGCACAGGGTCGGTAGACATCACAAAGATCTCTCGAAAAATTCCGTCTCTAAGCCTCGTTAACGACCCTTCACAACCTCGTTAACGAGTCTGGATTTGCTCTTCTTCAATTCTTCAACTCTAAAAGCCTAGACTTCGAGTTCTTATCTTCATATTCTTCCGTTCCTCCACCATAGTACTCCAATTTGGCTCCAAAATCACTCTTTCCTGCTCAAAACCTACAAAAAAAACACAAAACGGAGTAGCTTCCATACTTCTCACAAAATATGCAAACTCATCCAAAAACACACAAAAACTAACTCAAAAACTACTAAAACTAAACTAGGCAAACTAAGAAAATACACTAAAAACTAAACCTAAAACATGAATATCAGCTGACCTCGTCTGCCTAATTCTTACCTATTAAAAAAAAAGCCTCAAATGAGGTGACCTAGTGGTAAGAGGCATAAGCAATGTTAGAAGGTCTCAGGTTTGATCTTTGCCTTCGCCCCTTCACTTGGTAAAAAGACAAGTCTCACCATTCTCCCTAATACTAGGTCTAGCCGATCGGTGCACACCGATTTACTTGGTCTATGCACTTTGTTGATTAGTTCACGGACCTATGATTTACTACCAAGGTGGGTTCCTCGTCACTAAAAAAATAAATTGATCGATTTTTTATAAAATGAAATTGTTCCATTGTTAAAATATAATATCCATGTAGACTAAATCTTAGTTATAATTTTGTGAGAACATTTTCTATTCCTAATTGGTTTTGAAATTAAACCACCGTAATTCTATATAATAAGTTTAAATGTATGCACAACCCTAGGTTATATAGCCCACATATTTTCATAAGAGATTGAATTTTTATCCCCTTTTATTGGACTACTTGTAATGAGATTGGGAGACACTATAACTATTGTCAAGTGTCAACTTAATCAGTTTAGTTGCACTAAACATTTGTCGTGTCTACAACTCCCAATTTAATATATATGTAGTTGGGTTATTCCTCTAATCCTATAACTAAAAACTAATATAGTACCCACGTGTTGAACGAAAATTTTGTAAAATTTTAAACATAATTTCAATCATCAGGCGTACCCCATTTTCCTTGGGCAAGGGTACTCCCATCTCGACCCCCAGATTCTGCTGTAGCGAAGTCTCACTAGGTCAATGATGATGATGATGATGATGATGATGATTTTAATTAAATAACTTTATATTATATAATATATATACACTACTATAAAAGGGAGATTTTGGTATTAGAAAAGGGTTTTGTCAACTTATTAACGAGTAAATTGGTTTTCAAGTGTTATTTTGTGAATGGACCGTAAAACAACTATAGAAACCCACTCGAGGAAGGTTCATACTCAGAAGTTGTTACATGAACAAGACGATAACAATGTTGTCAAAGCAATGCCACTATCTTAAAACACTTTGTTTAGGAGCTATGAACATCAAATTAAGGCAATTTAGGAAGTGTAGGAAAGATAACGGAACAAGATATATTTGATATGTTCACAATAGATTCAGAAAACCGCAAGAAAAGGCCAAAATTGCACCCAAAGAAACGGTGTCTGAAGGTAGTCTCACACCACTAAATACGAACAAGAAATGCCTAAAATCACATAACACACATGGGCATATCAACTTGGGACATTCTTGTTGAGGTTTTCATTAGGAATCCAAGAACATATTTAAGGACAAGTGACAAGGCCCCTTAAAAATTAAGGAAGGTGTCACGACACTTTACCAAGCAGAATTGATTTTC